>ML810502.1:272310-294674 GCA_009831015.1 Picea engelmannii | reverse complement strand
TATATATATTTACAGAGGAAAGAAACCACTAGCTTGGACTCAGGTTAGATGAAATTTAGTGTAAAGGAATGCGTCACCTGCTTTGCATGCGGGCCTTATGAGTTTGACAAATTTGTACGTGGAGGGACTACCAAAATGCCAACCAACAACTGTATACGGCGCGGAGATATGATTAATCAATAGCCAAAAGAAACGACCACCAACCTCCAAGACATGCCAACCAACATTGATGAAGGTATTGACTGAATTAGATTTATGGCTTAGGGTTTGTACCTTAAAGGGATGATCCATGAATTCAATAAACAATTTAGTGTCATATTTAGGGACCTTTCTTTCAGGAACAAGATCGACATGATGTAAAGAAGAATCATAACATGGATTAAAAAACATTGGAATGCCCCTACAATAGTCACTATCTTCAAAATAAAAATTGCGCCTAGGGGGAATGTGCTCGATAGTGCCAAGTTCTTTATCCTCTTTTGATTGAAACAAAGGATTAGCGAGAATTTTATACAAATCAAGATCTTGATTGAACTCATATATATATTTAGAAGAGAATTTGTCGCATGCATCATTAAAGTCATACTGGTCTACATCATTTGACCACTCATTAGCATCATCATCGAATACAAATGTATCGTAAATTGGTTTGACATAATTAGCATTGATTTCTTCATTTGCGTAATCAAAATTTCCATTGTATGTGTACAGATAAGAAGTTGAGATGAAAGGTGATTTTGGGTATGAGGTTTAAGAAGGGTGTGAGAGGTGGATTGGTGATTAAGCATCATGATATAATCATGGTCTTCATCACATTCAAGCTCTTGACCACAAGTATTTGATTCATTATTATTAGTCCCTAAGAGAGAGGGCTCTCGAGAGATATTCCCAGTATGATTTGAATATTGAGACTTGAGAAAGGACATGTGATCTCGAAAGATCTTAATGATGGGGATTAAAGAAGACAATTCTTGGTCATAACTACCAAAGGAGTAACCTGTTCTACGGATTTGCTCTTTGAAGTCTAGGCAAGTGGATAGGGCTAGCTGTAGGTTTTGAACGTTCTTTTCTTCCAACCATCATCAATAAAGAGGGAGCAAAAGTTCGTAGTAATGCAACATAGCAGTCAAGTTGGTAGGGCGAATGGGAGTAGGAATTAGATTGTATAACTTGATAAATTGAAGATTAAAAGTAAGAATGCTCTCATTATCCTTCATACTTAACTGATTAAATCTCTTAAGATGCTCGTAAGGATTATCCAAATGCCCAAAGGTAGAAGTAAACCAGTAAGACAACTCAAACCAGGTAGAGATGCATCCATCAGGAAGGTTGGAAAATAAGGAGGCGACATCGTCTTGAAGGGAATTCATAAACAACAACACACAACTATCATTATTATTTACTCCAAGAATGGCGCAAGCATTCGGAAATGCACGAAGATGTTCAATCATTGTAATAGTTCCATTGTCATTAAAGAGAGGCAAATGATTCTTGAATTTGTGAGGTAAACGGTTAACCGGGTGAGAAAACTTCAAGGGAATGGACACAAACCAAGGAGAATATTTTAGGTCTCCTTCAAACTCAAACAGACCATACTTGAGAATGACTTTCCCAGGGTTAGTAGTTGAAACCACAGGGTTACAACCACCAAACAAGCTTCCAATCAGTTGAGACATTGAGGTCTAGAAAAAATAAAATTAAAAGAATTAAAACAAAAACCAGGAACAAACCATTGAACGGTTCTCCCCAGTATGGTCGCCAAAACTATGTTGACGCCAAGAGACTAGTGAATCTCCAACATCAACATTTTCAACCTCTCACGGGGCTAGGCGAGAAGAAGCGGGAATGTCACCCTAGACTTAAAGCCCCAGACAAGAATGTGCATTGAACTCTAAGCTAATTTTCTCCTAACCTACAATCCAAACATAGATCCTTTTGTCCTATAATCTTTCTTCTATCAATATTTAATTTTTATTTGATTTATGATTTTATGCTATTTACGATTTAATTATTTCTATGTGAGGTTTTATACAATTAAAGTAATAAAATTAAAATTAATAAAGAAAGACAAATTACAAAAGTAAAAGGCAAGGTTTTGTTTTATTTAAAAAAAAAAACTAATTTAAAGCAAAGTTAACTAAAAACTAGAAAAGTTAAAACACTCTGTATAGTTAAAGTAATTTAATTAAAAGAAAAACTTATTACATAACACTAGCTTGAAGAATATAGAGAAGTAAAGTTTTATGATATAACATTTTTAAGTTTTTGTTTATAAGTTAAAAAGTAATAAAATAAAAAGTAAAATAAACAAAAGGAAAAGGTTTATGCACATTAACAAACTAAAATTTTATACACATGATTGTAAACAAAATATAATGTTTTTTTTTTTTTAAGATTGTATCTATTTTCTTTATATTCTGAAATTAAAGTGTAAAATAGAGGTGAGAAAAATCAAGGATTTAAAAGAAAAATTAAGAAATAATGTCGAGCGAGAAAGAAATGATTTTCATTAAAAGACTTCTCATACAAATTCGTAATCTTCAAAAGCTGCAAGTCTTTGCATAGACTAGGGCCAGGTATATGGTTTTTATCCCTCTTAGACACAATGTACAATAGAAAGAACAAGCATGAAGGAAAAAAAAAGATGAGCCAAGAAGGAATGGAGCCATGGTGGTGAATCGCAAGGAGGGAACCTGCATACTAAAACAATTAGTGTTGAATTAAATCGAGCCTTATTACAACAAACTAAACAAATAAATCGTTACCTTATGAAGACCATCAAACTCATCCTCGCTTATCCTCTTCGTTGCTTCACAAAAACCCCTGCTGCCGACAATTTCGTCAAACTATGTTGAAGATGTAGAAGAAGAAAGAATGGAAACAATCCTCATGGCACTCCCATCATACCATCTTCTGAAAATTCTACCAAAGCTCTCTCTCTAAATTTCCTCTTAAAAATGTATTCTTCAGAAAAAATTCTCTCTTCAAAACCCTCCTCCCTAAGCTGGTTGTAGGTTGCCTCTGTTATATTGTTTTGGTAATTAGTTCTGGTAGTTTAGATTGATGTAGTTATAACGGGCTGCAGTGAACCACTTGAACCACCCTTTTTTTTTTGATAAATAATAAAAGAAAACTCCATCGTGAATGAATTGAGGAAACGGTTTCATATTTTCTTCAAAATAAAATCAATTTAGGGTAGACGTATAATCCGCTTAGTATACATAGAAATCATCAAAATAAAATGGAGGAGCATTCTCTGGGAACATTGATTGTAACGTATTTTAAAACTGCATAAAACTTAACTCCATGGATGTGTACCGAGCCAAGAAAGTTGTCCTTAATCAGTCCTTTAATATTTGGTTTCATCAATGTCGTTAGGTGCATTCTTAGGCAAGACTAATATGTTGATCATGGCCTGGGCTTCGACAAGTACACAATTATTATAATCTTCAGCGTCCAATATTTTATGAATTTCCATGAATACCTCAAGGCGTTCCAACTCTAGGTTATGGCAAAGGAGTTCAATATCCTGAAGCTTCTCAAAGTAGAAGTCTCTTTCCTTTTCCAACGTGTCTACAAAAAGCTTCAATTTCGTGGCCTCTTCATGTATTTCTTGAGTTCAAGCTGCATTTGTATCGTGAAATATTGTTTTTAACTGTTTGTGCACAACCAGACAACTCGTCAACATATATTCTCTGATTCCAGAAGCACCACCTCTTGGAACAATATTGTCGACAGAATCTTCAATCAACTTGATGGATTCTATTTTTTTTTAGGAGACAAAAGGAATAACATCCCAGCAGCAACAACTCTATGCATAAATGAATCTTTGTGGTTTTCCAAGGAATAACTTGTTAACCTCCAACAAGGTGCAATGCATAAGGTTTCAAAGACCTTTGGTAAATATGCAAAATAGGTGGTGTGAATAATGTAAGGAGTGGAAGAGGCCACTTTTGTGATTGTTCAAGAGCCTCGACATCTTTACCAATTACCGTATCATCCTTGTTGAAAGTTTGTAGTAAACCAGTGTCTATTTGAGATCTTGTATCATGTGCAATTTCAAAACTGATCACCAACCATCATTTGTTAGGAAATATTCATCATAAATTAACATATTCTTTAATGACTTCTTCTTTGAATGTGCAGCGGAAACTCATCGAGAGCGCACAAGACTTTGAGCAAGCAATTGTGAAATGAGAGGGGGAGTTTGGCAACACTTTGTGGGATAAGTATTGTTGAAAAAAATAATTGCCAACACCCCCCACTCAAATCCAAGGGGGTTTTTACCAAACAAAGAGTATAATGTGGTGCCCACGATGATTTCCACATGCCCAACACCTAGGGCATGTGAGAATAGATGCCCGAAGCTACAAAAATCATGACTCTTAATGTTTTACCAAGCAATACATCTAGCATAAAGAAGCAATATTCACCATGTGACATAGCAACATGAAGATAAATTGCAGAAAATTAACTTACTTTAGCTAAAAAAACAAGATACAAAACCCTAATTGCAGAAATTCTTCTTCAAAATCAACAAAAGCATCCACAAAATAATCCTCCAAGCATGGCACATTAGTAGAGGAGAGAGATAACCCAATATAGGGCGAAAATCATGGACGTGTTCTCGCAAATGGTGAAGAATGAATGATGATAAAATGAAATGAGATGGTCCTCTATTTATATGAGGCCATTGTTGATCTATATGTAGCTTACCACCTATCTTCTTACTAAGAAAAAAATTTGAGTCATGAAGGGTTAGTTCATAGCGAGTGTATTTTCTTTCCAAAGAATTTCGCGTTATACAAAACGAAACACTCTTCTCCGTCGCATACAAATCACACCTACAATTAAACTTTTTCTTAATGTATGGTGGGTTCGCAGGTTTACTTACTTTCATTCTTAAGTCTGATACCACCAAGACCTAACCATTTACTTCATCTCGTTTAGACCACGGGTCCATGGGTTCCCGGACTCGCGGACTCGTCCTCATATCTTCTCCATGCCCGCTATTTTGTTTCCCTTACCTTTGTCACATATTTTGAGATCTATTTAATGTTGTTCCTATGAAAAGTAACTGCTAATGAATTCTGAAAAGGTCGTTATTGATTGCATACTTCTCGAGGTAATATCATTTATTTTGTATTAATTTATCCATCGAAAAGGACTTAAGTCATATTACTGGAGAAGATTTTATTTCAATATTCTAAATAATTATACGCAGAGTTCACCAACTACACTAGAATGGACATGAGAAAGCAACAGTTTTGTGGAGAGACACTAAACCTGTTCACATGAGAAGATCATAATTTTCATTGGTCAAGGTCTTAATGGTATTTCACAACATTTTCCCTACCATAAATAAATGAGAACAAGACTTGGACATCAGGTATTGCTCTAGTTGGATGCATTCCCGAAGTTTTCGATTGCAAATACATAGTCTCCAGGTGCATCAATAAATTTATTCAAAATCAAAGGGAAATTCTACTCCACAACGGATCCCATATCTCGTTAGCGCCTTCAACTTTCATGAAGATGTAGAAATTACCAGAACCTACTATTACATTCAAATGAGACGAATCTATAACCTTCCTTAAGAAGAAGAATAACATATTAGAGCTTCTGCGAGAATACTTAGAAGATCCTTCAGCAATGCCAGAGGATATATCCAGAATTCAAGTCAGTTCATTGAAAAATCCCTACCAAGAAGTAGCGTGGATTTTTAGTAGAATTACAGGACAAGATTCTACGAAAACCATTCCTCAATTGGCTCTTTATATCTTATATTTTACAATCCATGAACAAACGATTTTTGATTGGGGAAAAAATATTCCACTGAAATTTCTTCACAACTATCAAGTTTTAAAGACAGTAAGAAGTTTTGCATGGCCTCTTATTTGATATTTTCTATTAATTATTGTAATGTCTTCAAGGGATTGAATATAGGGAAAAGGGTAAATTGTGATGTTGACCCAGTCACAATGTGGTATCAAGCCCTGTGTAGGAAAAATGTTGCTCACTATTTTTTATAAAGATTCAAGAAAATTGATTTTTGAAAGAACCCTTTCAAAAAATAAAAAGGGAAAAATGTGTTCTACATTTAACCTTAGTAAAACGATTCTATATGGAATCGTTAAGATTCATAAGGTTACAGGGGATGCTCTAGACGTTTCAATAGATGATATGGGAGCTGAGAATGTCAGACTTAAAGAAATAATACAATAATTAGAGTTTACTCTAATGCCTCCACACATATTATCCACCCTTGTTGCAAAAGTTCAACCTGGTAGGAATTTTGAGAAAACTCCAGAGTCAAATATAAGATTGAAAGGGACCTAAAGCTTACTTGTTGCAACCAAGCATTATGTTGAACAAAATATTAAGAAAATAATGTATCTTATTTTAGATATATGGGATCTAGCAAGTAATTTTGTTTCTCTTGGTTCCAGGATTCAAAATACAAGAGAATATTTGAAAGCTGACATTGAAAATGATGAAGGTTTTATCAAGGATGGACTTGCCACATTCATTATGAAAGTATCAACAATGAATGAATATGAAAGAAAACAAGAAGACTTACCTTCTCAAGCTCGGATAAAGCAACTAAAGGCATGTTGGATTTAAAGAATTAATGTATTAAGGGAAATATTAAATGAACTCAATGACTTAACATCCAAAAAGGCCGAAGTTTATTCTAAATTGACTGAATTAGATCTTGCGGGTAGCACCATTGAAGTAGAAGATCCAAAGTTAATTTTAAACTCAATGCTTCAAATAAAACAACAGTTCGAAGAAAGCGTGGAAAATTTAAAGAAATTATTAGCATAGAAGTTCAATAGTATGATTGAAATACTAAAGATGACATTGATAATTGGCTTGTTGAATAGGCCAGTAGAAATGAGGATATTGAAACTACATTACAAAATATTTCAATTGACTATATAGAATATGAAAATGAATTGTTCAAAATCAAAGTAAAAAAGGAGGTGATCGCTGTTCCTTTGCGGGAATATATTGAAGAATGGTTAAAAGGGGATATAATCAAGATTATTGAGGGTCCAACGGTGAAGAACATAACCGTTTTTTTATCCTTCTCTTATTTTTCTTTCTAGGTTCATCCTTGCTCTTGTTTCAATTCCAGTGACTCCATTCTCTTTTCTTCTTTTATTTTATGGTCCATGGGAGCCCCAATACCAGTCCTTCAGGACAAACGCTTTAATTTTCATCAGATTGTAAAGACTTTATCATTTTTTTTTAAATCCCAGAGAACCAATTTGGGGTTAATTTTGACTGTATCTTTGAACTCTAAATATTTGAGGATATGATATTTGAAATTGACTCATCAAAATCTTATTTTTATTCTAATGAAAAAACTCTTTTAAGGTTCTCTGATATATGGGCCATTTTTATTCTTCCTATAAATGTGATAAAAAATATTCCATTAATGTGATGAATGTGAGATCTATTTTCCATTCTTATAATATATAATATGTATATATTATTTCTGTTAGATTTACATGTTATGAGTGAAGGTTCCTAGTCCTTTTCTCATGAACTGATGGTGTATATCTATCACTTTTATTTTTGAGCTATAAATATTTTGGAGTTTTCTATATAACACTCTCCCATTTATATATATTGTCCTGGAAGAATTTCAAAGAAAATATTTTAGAAAAAATCAAAGAGGAGTACCATCTCTATAAAAACGCAAGGGGATTCATATCTTTGTGAGGTTGTTGTTTTGGTCTTAATAGACTCAAACATCAACAACCATCATAACCAATTTGTCCATTTAAAATTGTCAACAACAAATTAGAAGATGGTTGACCCCATTCATTTTCCTTTACAATATGAAAAAATGAAAAATACATAAAGTAAAACCCTAAAAATGGTGACGTCGTGCCCTAGGAGGGTGGCGTAGGGCTAGAAAATGAGACGTCAAGACTTAAGAAGTGGAATGCTGGTCCTCCAAAGGCCTTGTGTCATGATATTGTGTGAAAATACACCATGGCATGAGTCTCCACCTATCAAACCACCCCATCAATCAAACCATAGCCTCCAAGATGACGTCAAGGGATAAAGGGTGATGACCTAGGCCTCCAAAGGCCACATCCAAGTGTAGAAGGTGACATCATATCTAGTTCATCATCCTTCATTATGAAAGGTCCTGCAAAGACAAACAAGTATGCCCTCCAAGGGTCTACAAGTCATATGAATCATTCCAAGTAAGCCAAATTGAATATAAGAACCACCAAAACAAGTGCATTAAATCCCCCCTTTTCAAATTAAACAAATCCTCAAAGACCTTATCAACTTTGCCAAATTTAGGTATGGGAGGGGTGTCATGGTACCCTATTGGGTAGGCCAATCCCCAAGTAAAGGAATGTTTCCCAAGAAGATCCTATATAGATCATGTAATGAGTATGAGGTGGATTGGGGAAAGAATCTTGGGCATGGGGTTATTGACATATCAAGGGTTCATATTGTCTCATTTATGGGTGCCTTTGTGGAGGGTTTGCTACATCCTTGAGTTTCATTTATTTGTAATGCAACATTTTTCCAAGCCCTTTATTTTCTTTATTATGTCCAAACATTGAGTTCTATGTGAAAAGGAAAGAAAATGAGCACTACAATGCCACTTGAAGTTAGAACATGTTGAGTGCTATGTGCACTAGAAATTAAAGAACACTGTAATGCATTCCCCCATCAAGCGGGACATTTTTATTTATTTTCTTGTATAATTCATGTGTTCCTTTAGAGAATTGTTTCATGGTTCTCATGACTTTAGGGAAAGCATTTATGCATGTTGTTAGCTACAACACCTCTGGGCCTTTAGCCCCTTCTTCCTATGAAATGAGGTACACTCCCTTCTTGGGGTCAATGCACCCGAAAACCCAAAAGATGAGGAAATGAAGGGGAAGAAGTGTGGAAAGTCGTAAGTATGAGCGGGAATGGTATGATGGCCCTTCAAGAAAAACCCCCCAATAACAACTCTTTTCCCGAGGGTGACCAAATTACTAGGATATCGTGTCAACCACCCAGGTGAAATTAGGCAAAAGATATAATTTCCAAGAAAACGTTCCATAATTAAGAAAGGACTCTTTGCAACATGCCCAAATGATTCAAATATTACAGTGACACTTACCATGACACTCGACTCATTACCTCATGAAGCAAGACTTGTTGTCTTCTAGGGGTCAAACCGGTATAGTGGGTGTTGCTCTGTTGTTGATGATGATGGTGAGGCGTGGTGAAGAAGATGGGTCACGTGGGCTATGTTATCCATCCGACTCTCGACACTCCATGTATGCTACATGTGGGCCTCGAGACATCATCTCCTTAGTTACCCCTAGGTTGGGGGGGTAACATTTGGCTCCCACATAGGGACAAGTGTTTTCCATAGAGCGCATGAGAACCTCAACATCTTCTGGTATGACATGTTCCTACATATACTCAAGCAAATTGTTTGTAATATCCCTAGGTCAAACCCCAACTATAAATGTAATAATGTACTTAAGCTGGTGAGTTGTTTTATATCTTTTTGGCATGCATCTTCCATGGCGTAGTGTGTGCATGTATTGCGCAGTAAAATGATGGAATGGGCACATTCCAGGATATTGCGCGCAACAATTTAAGTGCGCGCGATATTGAGGCCAGGGAGCCTTTGTGTATATGTTGTGTTTTATAGGCTGGTGAGCTAGTTATTATAAGCTAGGATGCTTATGTTTTGAATTAGGCCAGAGAGACTAGATGCTAAAGGCCAATGCACCTATATTTGTATACATCTCATCATTAATATAAAATACATCACTGCGTGCAGACCGACCATGATAAAAGAGATGGGGGACTAAACGCCATTGGTTAGGGAAAGGGAGGTGCCTAAAAGTTAAGGAAAAGGGCTAAACTAGGGAGCTTAAGCCAAAAATGAATATTATATTAATATTTCTTAAATCATAAAGTATGGATAATTATTTTATCCTAAGTTCTAAATTTGGGGACAAGTGGGTCAAAGTAACTCCCAACATGACAAGTGTCAAGTTGGGGACATGCATACATATTGTTGGGACTTAGTTCATTTCCTATCATCTTTTCCATCATTCCTTCCATCATTCAATCATCCAGTCAATCATCCATGAGCATGCACACACCCATTGAGCTATCCTTCGTATCTTCATGACTGTACCTGAACCTATATCCATAGCCATACTTGTTTGTGTAGCTGGTTAGCTGGGGAGTTGGACTGAAGAATCTGGTTGTTAGGCCCGTGGGATACTGAAGAAGCGGGTTGTCAGGCCCGTGGGATATTGAAGAGGCGGATTGTCAGGTCCGTGAGAAATTTCTCTCTGGGTGAGATAATTGATGGGAATTGATTTACTGAAGGTGCCAAACTGCAGCTACAAGGCTTTGAGACTTCCTGTTTGACCTGTTGTTGAAGCCCTGGAAGGGAAGTGGGGCAGCCGAAGTACTGTTGAGCAGAGAACGGGCACACTTCCTAGGGTGGGACAAGCATGTGGGGAATGAGAGACTGTAGGTTGTTAGTTTGAGTAGGCACCTATGACAGAGTCTTTCTTGTTTTCCATGAACCATTAGCCTGGTTAGGAACCCTTTACCTGGGTGGAGTTTAGCCCCAGCTCGGGGGTGACTCACTGTTGAGAGTGATGAACAATGTGGTCTAAGGTTGGGAGGTTCATGGAAGGTCTGCACACAGTTGGTGATATTCTTACCAAGATAAGTGTCAACTGTGTGATAAATTTACATGCTACAATATTATTTCCGTGTTTATTTTTATGGGTATTGTTGTATATGTTTACTGTTATTTCAGTGTGAATCTGTTTATTTACAGATGTATTGGTATGCTTAAGTTTTATATATAATGCTTATGCAAGAGTTCTATGTGAATATATTTTAATTGTATGCAATTCAAAAAATGTATGTGGAATAGCTCAGTTAGATGTTGGGTATGTTACAATATGTTCCGCAGAGAGAATAAAAGAGTTATTTGGTGTAGCGTGGCCCAGCCTGAGTGGTCGGGGACGTTACAAAATCATATCAGAGCTAAGTAAGGTGTTTGAGTAGTGGCATTGCCCAGCCTGTTGGTGGTCGGGGATGTTACATTGTTAAAATTGGAGGGGTGGTGTAACTCACTCCTTGTTCATATGGAAAAAATGATAACTACCAAAATCTAGAGAAAAACTTGAAAAATAAAAATTTTCTAGTATTTTTATTCCAACATATCAATATGGGTGTGCAAATCATATGAATGTAACATAGCAAGACGCAAGGATGCAAGAAAAACAATATGTATTCAAATCCAAGCAAAATGCAACTACACTAGTATGATATGCATGATGCAACATATATACAATGCAATGCAAAATGAAAATTCATATCCTAACCTACCTACCCTAAACTATATCACCTCAATAATTCAAGTCTCTTCCCCATGATGGGGCTTGATAAGGGACCCACTAACTAGTAGTGGATTCCTTCCCCCTTGTAATGTGGATAGATGGTAAGAATCATTGACAGACTTCTTCACAATCTTGTAGGGACACAGCCAGAAATTCTCAAATTACCTCCGTGTGTTGGGTTGGCCCTTCCTTGTATCCCATTATAAAACCAAATCCCATTGTTTTTAATCTCTTTTTTTAATGTCAACTTCTCCTTGTATCACCATGGTATATTGTCTCGAGGGAGGGGGTTGGGATTCTGTCGTAACATCATCTTGGCTTGGTCTAATAAGTAATTCCTTATCATCTTTCTTCAATATCTTGACATATCCAATTTCCTTATCTTTATACTTGTCTAGTGGTTTCTAGTAATATTTCTTTTGAGGTCAATCTATAGCATCAAAATCTTCCTCTTTTGCGAAGGGAAAGTCATCTGGGAAAAATATGTAAGGGACTCCTTGACTACTTTAGGAGGTTCTTCTATCTCAAAGTCAATTTCAATCTCTTCAACATGATTCTTTACCATGGTCATGTTGGGTAGGTGGGAATAAATACCATCACCTATAGGTATGTCAACACTGGTCAAATCCATCTGCAATGTGGCACCCAACATTGCAGTGAAATTCCTAGAAGAACATTCCTCGTACATCGGGAACATCTACAACCACAATGTCCATCAAGAGAACTATCTCGAGATATTGAGTAAGTCAAACCTTCACCTTTTGTACTACACCATGGGTGGGAATGTCCCTAGACTCAATCTCGCATACATTCTTGTAAGGCCTTGTGGTTTCCAAACCCAACTGCCTCATCACCTTTAAGGACATAATATTTGCACCCACACCTAAGTCAAGATTACAATTATTCAAGAGCTTATTATTTACATATAATGACATAAAAAATGGTGGGTGCTCATCATATTGTAGTCTAAAATGATTAGTTTGCAGCATTATAGGAGGGTCCATTGGTTTTCCTTGTACCTTGAAGAACTTCTCAACTCTACCTTTCATTGAAGGAACCTCAATAATCTCTTACAAAGGTACATGCATATTGATCTTTTCCAAGACACCCTCTAAGTCCATATTCAAGTCAATATCATTAGTCTTTGGCACAATAGGACTAGGAGGAGGTCTAAATGTTGGTTTAGAAAGGAGCTTAGGGTCACTGGGAGGAGCTTGTGGTGCATTTCTTCATCTTGCATACACTTGTAATTCCTTCTTCCAAAGTCTCTCTCTTGACTCCTCATCCGAGTTATTTATAACTTCCATCCTATCCTCCTATTTGCTTCCCTTTTTCTTTCCTCAAGTTGTTCAGGTGTGATATTGAGGCACACTTGAGGAGATACCATAAAGATATGGTTTATGGCATCAAAGGGATTCATTTGATTGAGTTCCCTATTATTCCTTAGGCATTCATTTTCCCAATGTGAGTCTTTGCAATTCAAGCAACAAGGAGTCTCTTCTTGACTTATAAAATTTGAAGGATCTAGAGTATTTGGAACCCTTTGTTCATTTGAAGGCCTAGCTCTCCATGCCTGGCTAGGATTTTGAGGTTTTCCCCTAAAAGGAGGCTTGGGAGTTTGTTTTTGCACCCTTTCAAGATTACTAATTTTGTTCATCATCAAGGTTTGATTCTTGGTGAGGTCATTTACAATCTCTTCAAGTTGTGCCCATGCAGTGCTAGTATCTTGAATGGGCTCAAAATTGTGTATTGTCTTTGGTTTGGTATTGACCCTAGCTTCTAGGGAATATAAAATATCTACCTTGCATGATGAAATATTAGCCTCACTTTTTGTAGCCATTTCTTTGGCTTTGTGGATTGTCTTTGGACCCTTGTATTTGAGAAAGTATCCAAAATGTCCCTAGAAGGATTTGATGTAGAGGAAGAGCAAATAATCTCCCCCGGGGTGATGGATTTTATGGATTTGTTGAAGCAACTTTTCAAACTTGGCATTAAATTATCTAACAGATTCATTTTCCGATTTCTCGATTTCAGTAAGTCAAGTTAATAACATTCTTAGATTCTATTTAGTACTCCATATATTAAGAAAGATTTCCTAGAGTTGATCCATAGTCTTGATGCTCTTGTCAGGGAGATTATCATACCATCTCCTGACGACTTCGGTGACGATGGCTGAGAAAAGTTTCGTTACTAAATCTTCAGCATCATCACTCACAAGATTAAGTTGAAAGAGATCCCAAAAATTACTCATATGTTCTTCAGCAGTGGTCACATCGTTACCAAGAAATTTGGGGAACCACTTCTCATACTTTGGAGGCATCTATTGAGGGTATCCCAGGATAGCAAACATATCCAAGGGTTTGAAGATATTGGATGCACATTGTTTTTGAGCCATTGTAGTAAAAGGAAGGTTTTCACCAAACAATGATTTTACTATAGGTGAGTTGTGAGGAACCCTTCTCTTGTAGGTCTTAGGAGGGTTAGTGTACCTCCTTGAACCTTGTGGAGTCGCCATATGATCAATCCTAGATCATCAAAGTAAGGTGAGGGAATCACTCTCAGTGGAGTCATCGGGTAAACTTGAGAGATAAGGGCTTCGGGAGAAAGTTTACTGAAAAATATTTCATTGAGGAGAATGACTCAATCCTCCCCGACAACGGTGCCAAAAATATTATCGCAGAATTTGTACTTATGCAAATCCCAGCACAAGTCCTTGAATCTATGTAACTATGGAAAATCCTACCACTATCACCTTAGTAATAAATTCCCTCATTTTAGTAACGGAGGAGGCCCACCATAGGAAAGGTTTCTTCAATGACCTCAAGGGATCAAAGTAGAAAATCCTACCTCCCCCTCTCTTGATCACCTATAGAAATTTCTAGGTCAAGGATATCTAAGAGGTATAAAGATGTTTGATCACCTACCCAAAAAAAGAACAATTTATAGCATATATGCAATGATTTCCAATTACAAAAATGCAATTAATACCTCATAAGACACTAGACAAAGAAAATTGCAATGGCTAGTAGAAATTTTCAACAGTACACCAGTGTTCTAATAGCAATATAAATTTGTAATAGCAACAATAAAAAGAGCTTAGAATTTCAACCATTTACCAAGAAAATTAACCATGAATCGCATAGAACATTATCCAATTGCTTAAGAGAAATTATGAGAAAGCTAGGCCACCTTTATGAGAGTGTATGCATCAAATTTAAGTGTATTCAAATGGTTGTAGCAAGATTTTTCAACAACATTTTTACTAGCAAATTAGTGAGTGTTAGTGTTAGCAAAGTTAGCAGAGAGCTTGAGAGAATTGAAAGAGAGTGTCTGTTGATCAATTTCACCATAAGAGAGTTGTAAAATCGATGTCTTTGAGGGATATGGAGTCCATATAACAACAATACAATAATTCTTGAAGATTGAACTAGCAAATACTACGAGGTAGGGATTAAACTCTAAGGTGCTAGCACATTAGAGCCTTAGGGTTTAAGCCTTAAGGAGAAGGATTGCTAGAGTGCAAACACTTTTGGGCTCTAGCAACATTTTCTTCCTTCTTAGTACTTCAACTAGGTCAAGAAATCAAGTGTCTAGGGATAAAATCCTAAAGTGCTAGCACTTTAGGGTTTTAGGATGTTAAACCTAGCAAGGAGATTTCACCAATTTTAAACAAGAATAACCATGTGAGAGAAGGAAGCACTTATGCTCCTCTCTTAGGGTTTTACCAAGCAAGATGTATAGCATGAAGAAGCAATATTTACCATGTAACATAATAACATGAAGATAAATTGTATAAAATTAACTTACATTAGCCAAGAAACCAAGAGACAAAACCCTAATTGTAGAATTTTTTCAAAATCAGCAAAAGCATTCACAAAATGATCCTCTAAGCATGGTGCATAAGTAGAAGAGAGAGATAACCCAAGATAGGGCGAAAATTTGAGACTTGTTCTCACAAATGGTGAGGAATGAATTACGATAAAATGAAATGAGATGGTACTCTATTTATATGAGGCCATCTAAACCAATTTGTGCACATAAAATTGTCAACAACAAATTAGAAGATGGTCGACCCCCTTCATTTTCCTTTACAATATGCAAAAATGAAAAATGCATAAAGTAAAACCCTAAAAATGGGGACGTTGTGCCTCGGGAGGGTGACCTAGGGATAGAAAGTGAGACGTCAAGCCTCAAGAAGTGCTACGTTGGGCCTCCAAAGGCCATGTGTCATGATCTTGTGTGCAAACATGCCATGGCATTAGTCTCCACTTGTCAAACCACCTCCAGAACCACCCCATCCATCAAACCCTAACCTCCAATATGAAACCAAGGGCTAAAGGGTGATGTCATAGGCCTCCAACAACCAGATCCAAGTGTAGAAGGTGACATCATATGTGGTTCATCATCCTTCATCAGGAAAGGTCCTGCAAAGACAAACAAGTAGGCCCTCCAAGGATCCACAAGTCATATGAATCATTCCAATTAAGCCACATTTAATATAAGAACCACCCAAACAAGTGCATTAAATCGCCCCTTTAGAACACATTGAGTGCTATGTGCACTGGAAATTAAAGAACATCGCAATGCATTCCCCAATCAAACGGGACATTTTTTATTTATTTTCTTTTAGAAGTCCTTTATTCCTTTAAAGATGTGTTTCATGGCTCTCATGAATTTAGGACGAACATTTATGCATGATGTTAGCTACAACACCTATGTACCTTTACCCCATTCTTCCCATGAAATGAGGTACAAGCCCTTATGGGGGTCAATGCACCCAAAAACCCAAAAGATGAGTAAACAAAGGGGAAGAAGTGTGGAAAGTGGTATGTATGAGCGGGAATAGTATGATGGTTGTTCAAGGAAACCCCCCAGTAGTGACCCTTTTCCTAAGGGTGACCAACTCACTCGGATATTGTGCCAACCACTGAGGTGAAATTAGGCAAAAGATATAATTTCCAAGCAAACATTCAATAATCAAGAAATGACTCTTTGCAACATGCCCAAATGCTTCAAATATTAAAGTGACACTTACCATAGGATTGTACTTTTTACCTCATGAAGCAGGACATGTTGTCTTCTAGGGGCCGAACCGATGTAGTGGATGTTTCTTTGTTGCTAATGATGATGGTGAGGTGTGGTGTGGTGAAGAAGAGGGGTCTTGCTTATTGTGCTATCCATCCGACTCTTGACACTCCATGTCTGCTCCTTGTGGGCCTCGAGACATCATCTTTTTAGTTACCCCTAGGGTGGGGGGGTAATAGGAATAATGGATTTTTCCTTAATTAGGAATCCTCATTCCAAACTCTTTTGATTTTTTCCAGAATCCCAACTAGGTATCTTCATGCCTACTTTTTGGACTCTATAAATTTTTTACCTTTATCTAGTTCCCGGATACTGAGCACCACCCAAATCTTTAAAAACCACTATTTCGGATTTTATGGAACAACAACAACCTATCTTGATTCTTCCCTAACTATAGGATCTATAAAGTATAATCCTTAGCATTTATAAATGGTAGCCTCTAGAGCTCATAGGAAGATATGAAGTATACTAATTATAGTATTAGGCACAGAAAGAACTATAATGTACATGTTAGTATTAAGAATAGGAACTAGTTAGTTTAAGTAGAAATGGTTAGTGGCCTTCACTGGCAGTTTCACAACCTTCCACATTGTTAATATACCCTTTAAACTTCATCCAATTCTAATATTTTTTTCTCTTGTTATGACCAAAACAAGTTTTTGGCTTTGTCCAATTTTCTCCTTCTCTTTCATCCTCCTTTCTTCTTCTGTCTTTCTCTTCTTCTCTTCTCTTTTATTGCTTTCTTCTTTTTTCTCCTATATCGGTGATATTTGACTTTCTCCTCGCTAACACCATCTCATTTATCGACAAGTTTTATCTTTCATCTCGCATACACTCTCTCCTTTATCGTAGAGCTTTATCTTTCACCTCACTAACATTTTCTCCTTTATCAATGAGTTTTAACTTTCATATCACCAATGAAAACATTTTCTCCTTTATCAATGAAAACATTTTTTTTCTTGGGCAAAATTCATTGTATCGTTCAAGTTTTTTATCTTCAACAATACACACTGTGTCATAGAATATCTTTATCTTCGTCAATACTCCCTATATTGACCACAAAATATTTTTGACACATGGTCGATTTTCCAAAACGTGAACTCATGACTATCGTGAACCTGCATAATCAGTGCCTCGGGCCGAAATTGACCCCTTAGCATTTGCATGAATCAACCTCTACGCCAAGACTCCAACACAAAAAATAAAAAAATAAAATAAAAAATAAAATAAAAAAAATTGAGGGGTTTTGACCCAATTTCTTCTATTGAGCGAACTCAAATTCCACCCAAATACACACAAGTCAAAACCTATTGCTTTGTAATAGACCCCTGTAAGATCGGTGTTGCAACCTAAGCTTTGATACCAACTATAAAGAACCCATTACTAGCAAACAAAAATTTGCTCTAATACCACTTGTAATAGACTGGCCTGTAAAAAACGTATTGAAATTCCCTAATGAAAATAAAATTAACACAGATAGCGAGCCCATAAAATTTCTCATGCAATTAAAAATAATTATAAAAATGTAGTTGCAATTGTTCAACCAACACAACAAACACAACATTCAAATCAAATGTATTCATGGTGGAATTAACATGAGAAATAAAACATAAAACTTATCTTTAATGGAGAAATTGATTGGTTGCATACAAGGGACGTTCCTCCCAACCATAGGCTTGTTGTTCATTTTCTCTCAACGACAAGCCACCCTTGAGATAAGGCTATGAGTCCATAAGGAGATCTGGCTCTCTTTCCCTCTATTCACACACTCAACAACACAATTTACATGTTTCAAACTCCAACAACAATTCCAATCCACTAGCTTTATTCCCCTCAACCCGCACAACCCAAGGAATGGGATCCCCCTTCTCTGTCATGTAGTCAAATTTATTTTTCTTCTCATGCAAGCTTGACTCTCACATTTTCCAAAAAGTAGTTGTATTCAACCCATCTTGTCATAAATTGGTGAGTTGACTTTTTCAACCTACCACTCTTACATCATTTGATATCTATTTTGATATTTCAAAGGAGATAAACATTATTCAAAAGGTAAAAGTTGGTTTCCTTTTTGTTGAGCACACACATTCTCCCAACTAAACATGTCTAGTCATTTTGTAGTAATGTTGAAGAGGAAGAATGTTGGGAGGCTACCATCATTAATTGAAACTATTAAGAAATCATTATTTCCAGAGCCAATTTTTCTTGTGGAGATTTATTTAGAGATCACATGGTGAAGAAAAGTGCATTGAACAACTTCATGTCAATAGTTTCCAGCATCAAATCTATATCAAATAGATTGATGGAAAAACACTTATATGGGGCAAGAAGTACTTAACTAGTGTAAAAAAGGGGCATTCATCAGATTTATCATTTCTAAAGTTCATTCTAGATTGTCCAATGTTAACATCAAAGTTATTATTATTGCAATTCACCGTTGAAACACATAATGCATTAAGGCATAATAAAGATGTAGATTATTTTTAATGCTTGGAAGAATTTTTATTTTTTTATTAAATATACATAAAAGTACTTTGATGTTGTTGATTTTATTTGGTGGGAGTCTTTTATGTTAGGCTATTTAGACACTTAGGAGTTAGTTAAGATCAACGCGGTCTCATGTGTCGTTAATTTAAAGTTTGTTTCTTTAGTATGCATTTGTAATCCGATGGTCACGATATGTTCTAGACACAGAGTGATTTGACGGCTCATACTCTCCTTGATCTTAACGACTACATTGATCTATGGTCTAACACTCAATTGGTCCATGTTCTTTATTTAAAGAGCATGGAGGGATAGATCGATTGTGAGAAACTCTCTTGTAATATTTTTCTTTGGCATTAATAAATTGTCTCAAGTGGCCGCGTTGGCTGGGGATGTGGATGTTTCCCCACAAGGGTTATACCATGTAGAAACATAGGTGTGTTGATCTTTGATCTGGTTGTGAGAGTGGTTACTTAAGGTGTTCACTCTCTATTGGAGTACCTTGTGTTTTTTAACATGGTATCAGATCACATTTGAAGACCCTCTCTCCCTGTAGATCGAGATCTTGAAGCCATGTTGTCGTATTTCTAGTTTCTTCCATTTTCGCACATTTTTGGGTTGAGAGGATGGTTCTATTGCGTCTAAAACCCTTCTTTCAATTAGAAACGCCTTTCATTTCACTCGCAAAGGTTTGCATTTTCCCAATATACAACCATTTTAGTCAGATTTGGAGGTATAAAACCTGAATACGCCTTTTTTTTTAAATACAGAGATAATATTTTAGTTCTCTGTTTTTGTTTCCGATTTGCTACTCTTTTCGGTCTACGTATGCTCTTTTCCCTACGCTCTATGTGATCTCGACAAATCAAAAATAGGGTGAAAAGTGTTTTCTTGTTTGTGTATGCTCTTTGTTGTGTGCTCTGTGTGATCTTGGCAAATCAGAAACAAAGAGAACTTACATTTTTCGAATAAATTAACCGAAATTTAACCCTTGTTGTCAAAAAGTGAAAAAAGAAAAATTGTGTGAACACATGAAAATAAGTTTTTTTTTAGCACTCATTCTAAAGTCGTCTTCCACAACAATAACACCCCCATCCTTCTTAAGATTACAATGTGTTTTACACTAATTCACTTGGTTGAAAGTTGTTTTACTTAGTAAGAGGTATTGAGTTCAAGTCTTTTTTTTCTGTTTATTTTTGAAAAAATTCATGCATTCATTGTAAAGTGCAATTCACATAAATTGTAAAAGTGGATAACTATAAAGTAGCTTTAATATTTCTTCTTTAGTTATTTTTTGCATGCAACTTTAATTTACAAAGTAATTCATTGTAAAAGTGATTCTCACTTATTCTATAAAAGCAATTCATTTCATAAGTAACTTCTTTGTAAAAGTGAGCATATAGACAAAGTCGGATTAGGAAGAGAACCACCACATGTACTAACTTCTAATTGCCATGTGGCTATTTGATTACCATTTATGCCATTTTTTTCAAAAGAACATAACTTTTATATCCAAAGTCCATTTTCAGTTCCATTTTTTTTTAAATAATCTATTTTTTCAAAAGTTTTCCATCAAGAGAAAAGAAATATTGTTGAACATAAATCTTAAGGTGTCATTGAGTCTTCACAAGCACAGTAAAATAAATGTATGTTGGTTATAAAATATGATGTGCACAATGTGAAGCCATGGAAGACCTTTATAGGGGCTTGGTACTTGATATTAAGAATGGTTGCATGATTAGTGACTAAAAATTCACATGGTTATCCATTATGGATTGCAAAATTTATGAAGGACAATAAAGAAAATGAAGAATTTATCGCAATTGAAGTATATTGGCATGCAACAGATCCTAGTCGTAGATCTAGAAGGCTTCTGACATCTGAAATGTTGGCATATATGTAGATTCAGATGGTGCACTCTTTGATAATAGAGAAGAATAGGGATCATCTACATCTTCATCCAATCATTCATCTAAAGATAATGCAGATTATGATGGTGTCAGAATCCATGACCCGATGTGAATAATTGTATGAAACATTTTTTTATTAATATGATGTTTGTATGGTAGCTCTAAATGAGTGTTTTAACTTACATGCAATTTTCCATGAAGTTATGAATCATTTCTATGTTTATTGGCTTAAATGATTTTATTAGGAATAATATAACAAACTTTCTTAGCTCATCTCATTTGAAATAAATAAACATTATTTTTAAGAAATAATTTATGTTTAACTTGAGCAATTTATAAAGGATAAGACATTTTAAGATTGATTTTCTAGTTTTGTTTACAACAATAACATTTTTTTAGACCATGGTTTCAAAAATGTTGCATACAACCACGGTTTTAACAATGTTATTAGAGGGTGTGCATCATGAATATTGGTATAAAGGTGGCATGAGAATTTTAATAATGGAATAGCTACATAAGCATGTCCAAACAAGCAACACCCAAAAAAATGGCATTAGTTATCATCGATAATGCATCAATTCATGAGATATGCAGCTAAGTTGAATTGGAATGAACTTGGCCTAGTTGGTCCACTTGAATTGATGTAGTAATAAGTGCTTTAAATGTAATTATCAAGAGGTAGGTTGTGGGCGTGTGCACGCACATTCAAAGAAGAGTAATAGCTACAAGTTTGAATGATTTTTTCTTCATTGGTAGAGAGACTAAGCATTTGAGCTCTAAATCGTCATACTTGTTAGATAATGCATTGTTAGATATTATGGGAAACTGAGCAATGGAGCCTTGATGATTAACACAATCACATTCCACACGATATTTTCAATTTTGTGTGGTATCTATGTTGAATTTATCATTGCATGTAGGATGGAAATCTCATCTAGGCATTACACAATAGAGGGGAGTGAGTATACCCACATCTTGTCAATTGTATGCTTTTGGATTTAGAACCTCGTAGGATATCTAAACTCTCTTACATGGTTCTAAATCCAAAAGCACACAATGAACAATCACAATAACTGCAGAAACTTAAATCAAAGAATACCCACATCTTGCTAATAGAGAGAAAAGATAGAATGGGGAAGGAAGGGTGTAAAAAATCTAAATGAGATAGGGTGTAAAACCACTATAGATGAGCATTGCTTTATTCACAAGGCATACAAATTTAACATTTAACTTGATGACACTGACATTAATTGATTGAAACTCAAGGTATGTAGGCACAAAAGATTTAGTTCACTCCATTTTCTATGATAACAAAGAAAAGTACATATCTTAAGACTTTTTATAATTACATACTAATAAGAGGGCTTTGGCAAACAACTATAGATGAGCATTGGTTTATTCACAAGGCATACAAATTTAACATTTAACTTGATGGCATTGGCATTAATTGATTCAAATTCAAGGTATGTAGGCACAA
>ML810502.1:215843-262941 GCA_009831015.1 Picea engelmannii | reverse complement strand
TGTCAACTTCTCCTTGTATCACCATGGTATATTGTCTCGAGGGAGGGGGTTGGGATTCTGTCGTAACATCATCTTGGCTTGGTCTAATAAGTAATTCCTTATCATCTTTCTTCAATATCTTGACATATCCAATTTCCTTATCTTTATACTTGTCTAGTGGTTTCTAGTAATATTTCTTTTGAGGTCAATCTATAGCATCAAAATCTTCCTCTTTTGCGAAGGGAAAGTCATCTGGGAAAAATATGTAAGGGACTCCTTGACTACTTTAGGAGGTTCTTCTATCTCAAAGTCAATTTCAATCTCTTCAACATGATTCTTTACCATGGTCATGTTGGGTAGGTGGGAATAAATACCATCACCTATAGGTATGTCAACACTGGTCAAATCCATCTGCAATGTGGCACCCAACATTGCAGTGAAATTCCTAGAAGAACATTCCTCGTACATCGGGAACATCTACAACCACAATGTCCATCAAGAGAACTATCTCGAGATATTGAGTAAGTCAAACCTTCACCTTTTGTACTACACCATGGGTGGGAATGTCCCTAGACTCAATCTCGCATACATTCTTGTAAGGCCTTGTGGTTTCCAAACCCAACTGCCTCATCACCTTTAAGGACATAATATTTGCACCCACACCTAAGTCAAGATTACAATTATTCAAGAGCTTATTATTTACATATAATGACATAAAAAATGGTGGGTGCTCATCATATTGTAGTCTAAAATGATTAGTTTGCAGCATTATAGGAGGGTCCATTGGTTTTCCTTGTACCTTGAAGAACTTCTCAACTCTACCTTTCATTGAAGGAACCTCAATAATCTCTTACAAAGGTACATGCATATTGATCTTTTCCAAGACACCCTCTAAGTCCATATTCAAGTCAATATCATTAGTCTTTGGCACAATAGGACTAGGAGGAGGTCTAAATGTTGGTTTAGAAAGGAGCTTAGGGTCACTGGGAGGAGCTTGTGGTGCATTTCTTCATCTTGCATACACTTGTAATTCCTTCTTCCAAAGTCTCTCTCTTGACTCCTCATCCGAGTTATTTATAACTTCCATCCTATCCTCCTATTTGCTTCCCTTTTTCTTTCCTCAAGTTGTTCAGGTGTGATATTGAGGCACACTTGAGGAGATACCATAAAGATATGGTTTATGGCATCAAAGGGATTCATTTGATTGAGTTCCCTATTATTCCTTAGGCATTCATTTTCCCAATGTGAGTCTTTGCAATTCAAGCAACAAGGAGTCTCTTCTTGACTTATAAAATTTGAAGGATCTAGAGTATTTGGAACCCTTTGTTCATTTGAAGGCCTAGCTCTCCATGCCTGGCTAGGATTTTGAGGTTTTCCCCTAAAAGGAGGCTTGGGAGTTTGTTTTTGCACCCTTTCAAGATTACTAATTTTGTTCATCATCAAGGTTTGATTCTTGGTGAGGTCATTTACAATCTCTTCAAGTTGTGCCCATGCAGTGCTAGTATCTTGAATGGGCTCAAAATTGTGTATTGTCTTTGGTTTGGTATTGACCCTAGCTTCTAGGGAATATAAAATATCTACCTTGCATGATGAAATATTAGCCTCACTTTTTGTAGCCATTTCTTTGGCTTTGTGGATTGTCTTTGGACCCTTGTATTTGAGAAAGTATCCAAAATGTCCCTAGAAGGATTTGATGTAGAGGAAGAGCAAATAATCTCCCCCGGGGTGATGGATTTTATGGATTTGTTGAAGCAACTTTTCAAACTTGGCATTAAATTATCTAACAGATTCATTTTCCGATTTCTCGATTTCAGTAAGTCAAGTTAATAACATTCTTAGATTCTATTTAGTACTCCATATATTAAGAAAGATTTCCTAGAGTTGATCCATAGTCTTGATGCTCTTGTCAGGGAGATTATCATACCATCTCCTGACGACTTCGGTGACGATGGCTGAGAAAAGTTTCGTTACTAAATCTTCAGCATCATCACTCACAAGATTAAGTTGAAAGAGATCCCAAAAATTACTCATATGTTCTTCAGCAGTGGTCACATCGTTACCAAGAAATTTGGGGAACCACTTCTCATACTTTGGAGGCATCTATTGAGGGTATCCCAGGATAGCAAACATATCCAAGGGTTTGAAGATATTGGATGCACATTGTTTTTGAGCCATTGTAGTAAAAGGAAGGTTTTCACCAAACAATGATTTTACTATAGGTGAGTTGTGAGGAACCCTTCTCTTGTAGGTCTTAGGAGGGTTAGTGTACCTCCTTGAACCTTGTGGAGTCGCCATATGATCAATCCTAGATCATCAAAGTAAGGTGAGGGAATCACTCTCAGTGGAGTCATCGGGTAAACTTGAGAGATAAGGGCTTCGGGAGAAAGTTTACTGAAAAATATTTCATTGAGGAGAATGACTCAATCCTCCCCGACAACGGTGCCAAAAATATTATCGCAGAATTTGTACTTATGCAAATCCCAGCACAAGTCCTTGAATCTATGTAACTATGGAAAATCCTACCACTATCACCTTAGTAATAAATTCCCTCATTTTAGTAACGGAGGAGGCCCACCATAGGAAAGGTTTCTTCAATGACCTCAAGGGATCAAAGTAGAAAATCCTACCTCCCCCTCTCTTGATCACCTATAGAAATTTCTAGGTCAAGGATATCTAAGAGGTATAAAGATGTTTGATCACCTACCCAAAAAAAGAACAATTTATAGCATATATGCAATGATTTCCAATTACAAAAATGCAATTAATACCTCATAAGACACTAGACAAAGAAAATTGCAATGGCTAGTAGAAATTTTCAACAGTACACCAGTGTTCTAATAGCAATATAAATTTGTAATAGCAACAATAAAAAGAGCTTAGAATTTCAACCATTTACCAAGAAAATTAACCATGAATCGCATAGAACATTATCCAATTGCTTAAGAGAAATTATGAGAAAGCTAGGCCACCTTTATGAGAGTGTATGCATCAAATTTAAGTGTATTCAAATGGTTGTAGCAAGATTTTTCAACAACATTTTTACTAGCAAATTAGTGAGTGTTAGTGTTAGCAAAGTTAGCAGAGAGCTTGAGAGAATTGAAAGAGAGTGTCTGTTGATCAATTTCACCATAAGAGAGTTGTAAAATCGATGTCTTTGAGGGATATGGAGTCCATATAACAACAATACAATAATTCTTGAAGATTGAACTAGCAAATACTACGAGGTAGGGATTAAACTCTAAGGTGCTAGCACATTAGAGCCTTAGGGTTTAAGCCTTAAGGAGAAGGATTGCTAGAGTGCAAACACTTTTGGGCTCTAGCAACATTTTCTTCCTTCTTAGTACTTCAACTAGGTCAAGAAATCAAGTGTCTAGGGATAAAATCCTAAAGTGCTAGCACTTTAGGGTTTTAGGATGTTAAACCTAGCAAGGAGATTTCACCAATTTTAAACAAGAATAACCATGTGAGAGAAGGAAGCACTTATGCTCCTCTCTTAGGGTTTTACCAAGCAAGATGTATAGCATGAAGAAGCAATATTTACCATGTAACATAATAACATGAAGATAAATTGTATAAAATTAACTTACATTAGCCAAGAAACCAAGAGACAAAACCCTAATTGTAGAATTTTTTCAAAATCAGCAAAAGCATTCACAAAATGATCCTCTAAGCATGGTGCATAAGTAGAAGAGAGAGATAACCCAAGATAGGGCGAAAATTTGAGACTTGTTCTCACAAATGGTGAGGAATGAATTACGATAAAATGAAATGAGATGGTACTCTATTTATATGAGGCCATCTAAACCAATTTGTGCACATAAAATTGTCAACAACAAATTAGAAGATGGTCGACCCCCTTCATTTTCCTTTACAATATGCAAAAATGAAAAATGCATAAAGTAAAACCCTAAAAATGGGGACGTTGTGCCTCGGGAGGGTGACCTAGGGATAGAAAGTGAGACGTCAAGCCTCAAGAAGTGCTACGTTGGGCCTCCAAAGGCCATGTGTCATGATCTTGTGTGCAAACATGCCATGGCATTAGTCTCCACTTGTCAAACCACCTCCAGAACCACCCCATCCATCAAACCCTAACCTCCAATATGAAACCAAGGGCTAAAGGGTGATGTCATAGGCCTCCAACAACCAGATCCAAGTGTAGAAGGTGACATCATATGTGGTTCATCATCCTTCATCAGGAAAGGTCCTGCAAAGACAAACAAGTAGGCCCTTCAAGGATCCACAAGTCATATGAATCATTCCAATTAAGCCACATTTAATATAAGAACCACCCAAACAAGTGCATTAAATCCCCCCTTTAGAACACATTGAGTGCTATGTCCACTAGAAATTAAAGAACATCACAATGCATTCCCCAATCAAACGAGACATTTTTTATTTATTTTCTTTTAGAAGTCCTTTATTCCTTTAGAGATGTGTTTCATGGCTCTCATGAATTTAGGGCGAGCATTTATGCATGATGTTAGCTACAACACCTATGTACCTTTAGCCCATTCTTCCCATGAAATGAGGTACAAGCCCTTATGGGGGTCAATGCACCCGAAAACCCAAAAGATGAGTAAACAGAGGGGAACAAGTGTGGAAAGTGGTATGTATGAGCGGGAATAGTATGATGGTCGTTCAAGGAAACCCCCCAGTAGAAACCCTTTTCCTAAGGGTGACCAACTCACTAGGATATAGTGCCAACCACCAAGGTGAAATTAGGCAAAAGATATAATTTCCAAGCAAACATTCAATAATCAAGAAATGACTCTTTGCAACATGCCCAAATGATTCAAATATTAAAGTGACACTTACCATAGGATTGTACTTTTTACCTCATGAAGCAGGACATGTTGTCTTCTAGGGGCTGAACCGGTGTAGTGGATGTTTCTTTGTTGCTAATGATGATGGTGAGGTGTGGTGAAGAAAAGGGGTCTTTATTATTGTGCTATCCATCCGACTCTCGACACTCCATGTTTGCTCCTTGTGGGCCTCGAGACATCATCTTTTTAGTTGCCCCTAGGGTGGGGGGGCAACAGGAATAATGGATTTTTCCTTAATTAGGAATCCTCATTCCAAACTCTTTTGATTTTTCCCAGAATCCCAACTAGGTATCTTCATGCCTACTTTTTGGACTCTATAAATTTTTTATCTTTATCTAGTTCCCAGATACTGAGCACCACCCAAATCTTTAAAAACCACTATTTCGGATTCTATGGAACAACAACAACCTATCTTGATTCTTCCCTAACTATAGGATCTATAAAGTATAATCCTTAGCATTTATAAATGGTAGCCTCTAGAGCTCATAGGAAGATATGAAGTATACTAATTATAGTATTAGGCACATAAAGAACTATAATGTATATGTTAGTATTAAGAATAGGAACTAGTTAGTTTAAGTAGAAATGGTTAGTGGCCTTCACTGGCAGTTTCACAGCCTTCCACATTGTCAATATACCCTTTAAACTTCATCCAATTCTAATATTCTTTTCTCTTGTCATGATCAAAACAAGTTTTTGGCTTTGTCCAATTTTCTCCTTCTCTTTCATCCTCCTTTCTTCTTCTCTCTTTCTCTTCTTCTCTTCTCTTTTATCGCTTTCTTCTTTTTTCTCCTGTATCGGTGATATTTGACTTTCTCCTAGCTAACACCATCTCATTTATCGACAAGTTTTATCTTTCATCTCGCATACATTCTCTCCTTTATCGTTGAGCTTTATCTTTCACCTCACTAACATTTTCTCCTTTATCAATGAGTTTTAACTTTCATATCACCAACACTTTCTCTTGTATAGGGGATTTTTATCTTTCATCTCATTGTTGATATGTCATGTATCAACTAGTTTTATCGTTCATCTCGCCAACACTTTGTCCTTTATCGACGAGAGTTATATTTCATCTTGCTAGTACCTTCTCCTTTAATGTCGAGATGTATCTTTCATCTTGCTAACACATTCTCCTTTATCAACAAGATTTATCATTCATCTCATTGACACTTTCTCCTTTATTGGAAAGAGTTATCTTTATTTCTCGTTGAAAGTTTTCCTTTGCCGATACATCGCTCATCCAAAGTTTTTCTTCATCGATATACTCTTTATCGCTAACAAGAATTATCTTTCTTTTGTCATTTCTCCCAAGAAAACATTTTTTTCTTGGGCAAAATTCATTGTATCGTTGAAGTTTTTTATCTTCAACAACACACATTGTGTCATAGAATATCTTTATCTTCGTCGATACTCCCTATATTGAACACAAAATATTTTTGACACATGGTCGATTTTCCAAAACGTGAACTCATGACTATCGTGAACCTGCATAATTAGTGCCTCGGACCGAAATTGACCCCTTAGCATTTGCATGAATCAACCTCTATGCCAAGACTCCAACACAAAAAAAAAAATTTGAGGGGTTTTGATCCAATTTCTTCCATTGAGCGAACTCAAATTCCGCCCAAATACACACAAGTCGAAACCTATTGCTTTGTAATAGACCCCTGTAAGATCGGTGTTGCAACCTAAGCTTTGATACCAACTATAAAGAACCCATTACTAGCAAACAAAAATTTGCTCTAATACCACTTGTAATAGACTCGCCTGTAAAAAACATATTGAAATTCCCTAATGAAAATAAAATTAACACAGATAGCGAGCCCATAAAATTTCTCATGCAATTAAAAATAATTATAAAAATGTAGTTGCAATTGTTCAACCAACACAACAAACACAACATTCAAATCAAATGTATTCATGGTGGAATTAACATGAGAAATAAAACATAAAACTTATCTTTAATGGAGAAATTGATTGGTTGCATACAAGGGACGTTCCTCCCAACCATAGGCTTGTTGTTCATTTTCTCTCAACGACAAGCCACCCTTGAGATAAGGCTATGAGTCCATAAGGAGATCTGGCTCTCTTTCCCTCTATTCACACACTCAACAACACAATTTACATGTTTCAAACTCCAACAACAATTCCAATCCACTAGCTTTATTCCCCTCAACCCGCACAACCCAAGGAATGGGATCCCCCTTCTCTGTCATGTAGTCAAATTTATTTTTCTTCTCATGCAAGCTTGACTCTCACATTTTCCAAAAAGTAGTTGTATTCAACCCATCTTGTCATAAATTGGTGAGTTGACTTTTTCAACCTACCACTCTTACATCATTTGATATCTATTTTGATATTTCAAAGGAGATAAACATTATTCAAAAGGTAAAAGTTGGTTTCCTTTTTGTTGAGCACACACATTCTCCCAACTAAACATGTCTAGTCATTTTGTAGTAATGTTGAAGAGGAAGAATGTTGGGAGGCTACCATCATTAATTGAAACTATTAAGAAATCATTATTTCCAGAGCCAATTTTTCTTGTGGAGATTTATTTAGAGATCACATGGTGAAGAAAAGTGCATTGAACAACTTCATGTCAATAGTTTCCAGCATCAAATCTATATCAAATAGATTGATGGAAAAACACTTATATGGGGCAAGAAGTACTTAACTAGTGTAAAAAAGGGGCATTCATCAGATTTATCATTTCTAAAGTTCATTCTAGATTGTCCAATGTTAACATCAAAGTTATTATTATTGCAATTCACCGTTGAAACACATAATGCATTAAGGCATAATAAAGATGTAGATTATTTTTAATGCTTGGAAGAATTTTTATTTTTTTATTAAATATACATAAAAGTACTTTGATGTTGTTGATTTTATTTGGTGGGAGTCTTTTATGTTAGGCTATTTAGACACTTAGGAGTTAGTTAAGATCAACGCGGTCTCATGTGTCGTTAATTTAAAGTTTGTTTCTTTAGTATGCATTTGTAATCCGATGGTCACGATATGTTCTAGACACAGAGTGATTTGACGGCTCATACTCTCCTTGATCTTAACGACTACATTGATCTATGGTCTAACACTCAATTGGTCCATGTTCTTTATTTAAAGAGCATGGAGGGATAGATCGATTGTGAGAAACTCTCTTGTAATATTTTTCTTTGGCATTAATAAATTGTCTCAAGTGGCCGCGTTGGCTGGGGATGTGGATGTTTCCCCACAAGGGTTATACCATGTAGAAACATAGGTGTGTTGATCTTTGATCTGGTTGTGAGAGTGGTTACTTAAGGTGTTCACTCTCTATTGGAGTACCTTGTGTTTTTTAACATGGTATCAGATCACATTTGAAGACCCTCTCTCCCTGTAGATCGAGATCTTGAAGCCATGTTGTCGTATTTCTAGTTTCTTCCATTTTCGCACATTTTTGGGTTGAGAGGATGGTTCTATTGCGTCTAAAACCCTTCTTTCAATTAGAAACGCCTTTCATTTCACTCGCAAAGGTTTGCATTTTCCCAATATACAACCATTTTAGTCAGATTTGGAGGTATAAAACCTGAATACGCCTTTTTTTTTAAATACAGAGATAATATTTTAGTTCTCTGTTTTTGTTTCCGATTTGCTACTCTTTTCGGTCTACGTATGCTCTTTTCCCTACGCTCTATGTGATCTCGACAAATCAAAAATAGGGTGAAAAGTGTTTTCTTGTTTGTGTATGCTCTTTGTTGTGTGCTCTGTGTGATCTTGGCAAATCAGAAACAAAGAGAACTTACATTTTTCGAATAAATTAACCGAAATTTAACCCTTGTTGTCAAAAAGTGAAAAAAGAAAAATTGTGTGAACACATGAAAATAAGTTTTTTTTTAGCACTCATTCTAAAGTCGTCTTCCACAACAATAACACCCCCATCCTTCTTAAGATTACAATGTGTTTTACACTAATTCACTTGGTTGAAAGTTGTTTTACTTAGTAAGAGGTATTGAGTTCAAGTCTTTTTTTTCTGTTTATTTTTGAAAAAATTCATGCATTCATTGTAAAGTGCAATTCACATAAATTGTAAAAGTGGATAACTATAAAGTAGCTTTAATATTTCTTCTTTAGTTATTTTTTGCATGCAACTTTAATTTACAAAGTAATTCATTGTAAAAGTGATTCTCACTTATTCTATAAAAGCAATTCATTTCATAAGTAACTTCTTTGTAAAAGTGAGCATATAGACAAAGTCGGATTAGGAAGAGAACCACCACATGTACTAACTTCTAATTGCCATGTGGCTATTTGATTACCATTTATGCCATTTTTTTCAAAAGAACATAACTTTTATATCCAAAGTCCATTTTCAGTTCCATTTTTTTTTAAATAATCTATTTTTTCAAAAGTTTTCCATCAAGAGAAAAGAAATATTGTTGAACATAAATCTTAAGGTGTCATTGAGTCTTCACAAGCACAGTAAAATAAATGTATGTTGGTTATAAAATATGATGTGCACAATGTGAAGCCATGGAAGACCTTTATAGGGGCTTGGTACTTGATATTAAGAATGGTTGCATGATTAGTGACTAAAAATTCACATGGTTATCCATTATGGATTGCAAAATTTATGAAGGACAATAAAGAAAATGAAGAATTTATCGCAATTGAAGTATATTGGCATGCAACAGATCCTAGTCGTAGATCTAGAAGGCTTCTGACATCTGAAATGTTGGCATATATGTAGATTCAGATGGTGCACTCTTTGATAATAGAGAAGAATAGGGATCATCTACATCTTCATCCAATCATTCATCTAAAGATAATGCAGATTATGATGGTGTCAGAATCCATGACCCGATGTGAATAATTGTATGAAACATTTTTTTATTAATATGATGTTTGTATGGTAGCTCTAAATGAGTGTTTTAACTTACATGCAATTTTCCATGAAGTTATGAATCATTTCTATGTTTATTGGCTTAAATGATTTTATTAGGAATAATATAACAAACTTTCTTAGCTCATCTCATTTGAAATAAATAAACATTATTTTTAAGAAATAATTTATGTTTAACTTGAGCAATTTATAAAGGATAAGACATTTTAAGATTGATTTTCTAGTTTTGTTTACAACAATAACATTTTTTTAGACCATGGTTTCAAAAATGTTGCATACAACCACGGTTTTAACAATGTTATTAGAGGGTGTGCATCATGAATATTGGTATAAAGGTGGCATGAGAATTTTAATAATGGAATAGCTACATAAGCATGTCCAAACAAGCAACACCCAAAAAAATGGCATTAGTTATCATCGATAATGCATCAATTCATGAGATATGCAGCTAAGTTGAATTGGAATGAACTTGGCCTAGTTGGTCCACTTGAATTGATGTAGTAATAAGTGCTTTAAATGTAATTATCAAGAGGTAGGTTGTGGGCGTGTGCACGCACATTCAAAGAAGAGTAATAGCTACAAGTTTGAATGATTTTTTCTTCATTGGTAGAGAGACTAAGCATTTGAGCTCTAAATCGTCATACTTGTTAGATAATGCATTGTTAGATATTATGGGAAACTGAGCAATGGAGCCTTGATGATTAACACAATCACATTCCACACGATATTTTCAATTTTGTGTGGTATCTATGTTGAATTTATCATTGCATGTAGGATGGAAATCTCATCTAGGCATTACACAATAGAGGGGAGTGAGTATACCCACATCTTGTCAATTGTATGCTTTTGGATTTAGAACCTCGTAGGATATCTAAACTCTCTTACATGGTTCTAAATCCAAAAGCACACAATGAACAATCACAATAACTGCAGAAACTTAAATCAAAGAATACCCACATCTTGCTAATAGAGAGAAAAGATAGAATGGGGAAGGAAGGGTGTAAAAAATCTAAATGAGATAGGGTGTAAAACCACTATAGATGAGCATTGCTTTATTCACAAGGCATACAAATTTAACATTTAACTTGATGACACTGACATTAATTGATTGAAACTCAAGGTATGTAGGCACAAAAGATTTAGTTCACTCCATTTTCTATGATAACAAAGAAAAGTACATATCTTAAGACTTTTTATAATTACATACTAATAAGAGGGCTTTGGCAAACAACTATAGATGAGCATTGGTTTATTCACAAGGCATACAAATTTAACATTTAACTTGATGGCATTGGCATTAATTGATTCAAATTCAAGGTATGTAGGCACAACAGATTTAGTCCACATGCAATCGAAGGCATGAGCGAACTACTAAATTGGTTGAACAATTTTGTAGATTGATGGATGAACTATAATCAATTTCTTCATATTATGTCTTCTCCATTTTCTATGGTGACATTCAATAATGAAGTCTTATTACTACCAACCCTTGACACACTAAATACTAACCCATTAATTAAGCATAGCCCTAATACACTAAATACTAACCCTTAACCTTTAAAAGCATGATGGTGAAGAGAACTATTTTAAGTGACCACAAAGGACATTAAATTTATACAACCAAATCACATATAAAAAATCCACATGAAAAAAGAGCTCTAACGACCAATTTCCATCCATGAGCCACTTCCTTTGACGAAGGTCAAAGGAGTAACTGATTAAGGAAATCAAATAATAGAAACCAAAACCAAAACAAATGCACCCCTATTTCTCATCCTTGTATACTAGATAGCTTGTTATTTTGTTATTTGGGGATGATCCCAATGCTCCTCACTAGACTCATTCTCTCATAGCCAAAGATTCAAAGGCACCATATCCTAAAATCTACAAAGAAGCTTTTGGTCACCCAAAATGGGGACAAGCAATGAATGAAAAACATAGTTTCTTATTGATGAGTGATACTTACAACTATTCCCTCTCGCCAAGCATAAAACTTCCTCTCCCTATGGATAAAACTAGTAAGATGCAAGTGGGTTTACACAACCAAATTTGCTGCTTATTGAAGAGCAGATAAACATAAGGCTTGGGTAATTGCTGAATGTTTCTTTCAATTTGAAGTAATTGACAGTTCAAACGGTGTAAGAGAGGAAGAAATCAAGAGAGACACAAAGAAAAGTACATATCTTTGAGAGACTTTTTATAATTACATACTAATAAGAGGGCTTTGGCAAACAACTATAGATGAGCATTGGTTTATTCACAAGGCATACAAATTTAACATTTAACTTGATGACATTGGCATTAATTGATTCAAATTCAAGGTTTGTAGGCACAAAAGATTTAGTCCACATGCAATCGAAGGCATGAGCGTACTACTAAATTGGTTGAACAATTTTGTAGATTGATGGGTGAACTATAACCAATTTCTTCATATTGTGTCTTCTCCATTTTCTTTATGGTGCAATAATCAAAATGCCATTCATATTGCCCAACACTCAATTGAACACCAGTCCACCAAACACAACTAATTCATGATCAAAGCATTTTGTTAACATAATGTTGGACAGACAATCATGTTGCAAACATCTTTTCACAAAACCCTTTCAAGAGGCCAAGATTCTTCTTCGTTCTTTGGTTAGGTGTAAGAACCCCAAGTCAAACCACGTAGTTCACTTGCTTGTGAAATAGGGCACCGTTTCAAAGTTTTCCATGTTAGGTGTAAATACCCCACATCAAACCACGTTACTCGCTTGTTAAATGGGGTACGTTTTCAAAGTTCTCCTCTGGCCCCTGAAGGTCCTATGTTATTTTGATATATAGACTATCGTTAAGAATATATGTTTGAAGTGCGGTGTTAGAAAACCAAACAATGTTATGCCTGGGTTAGTATCCGTCTTATGAGCATTTTACACCCTTTGTCCAAGGGAAAATATCAAACACAAGAAACAGAGTGACACCAAAGGCAATAACAGTCCAAATGAATGATAAGGGAAAATTCACTACGAACATGACATTTCTAAACAGATGCCACCAAACATGATATAAAAATAGTGTATACAAAGGGTACCCGATTCCACAAGCAAAATTCTGGAAACCAAACGAATTAGAGCAGCAAGTGTGGACATTCGCTGTACCGGCTTACATATTTTAAGATATAACATTCTTCACATCATATAACATTATATATAACATTCTTCACATCGCAATTCAAAAGTCGACAAGACTCTAAACCTTGGATCCATATAATTAAAAAATGATGAAACAAATTTACAAACTAAAATGTTTAAGCATCATCCTCAAAACTAATAACCACAATGAACTTTTTTGCAGTGAGAGTATTAATATCCACATCTTTGCTTTAGCATAAATAAGAGGTTGGCATTTATAGAACTTTTACCCAATATACAATTCATACTGTTGAGCCACCCTTCTCATAGTAAATTTCAATTCAAGATCCATGACAATTTCATTCAAATGCAAACACAAAAAAAAATATCATTTACATGTTTTTCACATGGGCGCCAGACTTCAAAGATGGTCATTATAATTGACACTCTGGTTGTACAATGCACAGAAAGCTCCATAAATCATCACTATTTTATTGGCAATCATCATAGTGTCAGCGCATTACTCAGATAGCAACCATCAATAGAATCTCAAAATATTGCAGCAAGTATTTGGTTCCATCAACAGAGCACACTTTCAGACTTTCACCAAGTAATACCAGAAAAGTGAATACTCATCCAAGCATGATATATTAACATGGATAAAGTTCCAAATTACTGAAAACAACATCCAAGTCTGAATATCTAATAGATTAAGATCACAGAATAGAATTGCATAAAATCCTTACATGCAAAACTCAAAGCTGGTAAAGTCAGAAATGCCAATAATGCCCATCTCTTAACATAACGGAACAAGTAAGAGCACCAATAGTTGATCTGCATCCTAAAGGATGCAGATCCACTTCCAAAAAAGAATAACGCTTAATACTTGCCCCATGTAACCATTCTGAGCAAATTTGGAGAAACAAAGCTTGTAATAACATTTCATACAAGAGGTTAGTTTTATAACCATGACCTTAAAGCAAATTCAGCCGGGGCTGAAGTTTCATAGATCACATGTTTCTTCTAACATGTCTAACCCATTGCATACTTTTGGGTCCAGTTTCTTGCAGTTGACTCGTACTTGGGCTTGTCATTCTTGTACATGTGAGCAATCTCAGGCACAAGTGGATCATCAGGGTTTGGATCAGTCAACAAGGAGCAGATTGACAGTAAAACCTGCAACGAACAAAAGGTTTGTGTTACAGACACAATACTGAAAGGCAGGAATTTATATCTGCTACCAAATGTCAATAACGCAATATTAATATGCTACATAAGAATAGATGATATAACCTTGGATATTGTCAATGCAGGACTCCACTGTTCTTTCAGGATGTCAAGGCAGATGCTTCCATTGCTGTTTATATTTGGATGGAAAACCTTAGTGCGGAATGCAACCTGCACAGTATTTGAAACCTTCAACATCAGCAGAATCACTATAAGGCATACAAAAAAATTCATTAAATGCCACATTTTAAAAAACCACATATACTAGACATGTGTAACCAAAGTAAATTTACTATTTATTTGCATCGGATGTGGAAATATATAAATCTATATAACGCATACCTAATGGTATATCAACTATATCAAGGTAATTCCTTCTGAATGATTTTAGCAGGATTTTTAATGGGACATGACACCTATTTAAAGACCAAGCCTGGAGGCATATTTGAGAACAGCCAACACTGCTAACAACTACGACTAATTCTCTTTAGAAGCTCTAAGAAAGAGCACCCAGGCAGCATAAACGGCAGCAGTCAATTATATTTCATCTCAAAAACCAAACTATAATTAACAAATATATTCTGCCATCATATATCAGATAGACATTCACAGGTATTTTAGATAAATTTTAGGACAATTTAGGAATAGGTTATCTTTGCTATGATTTTAAAGAGCACAGGTAACAGATTTGAACAAATTCTCTCAAAAAATATGAAAATATCAGTGCAAGAATTAAAATGATGTGGGTGAGGCATTTATGTTTATAAAAAATAATTATCGTTTCCTGCAATTAATATGATTGCTATTTCCCAGGTTCAATAAAAAGGTTACACCATTGTTTATCTCAACAATGAAAAATTCAAAAACAGGACAAATCATTGAACAGGGGATATTACACTTTATTGTCAAATGGAGCCTCAATACTCTTTGAATCGCCAACGTTGTTGTCACATGCTCCAATTACAAAGGATAAAATTTAACTTTAAGACTACTTTCAAAATTCAAACTCATTCATGAACTCTTCAATCCAAGTCGGAAAGAATGCTTGCAGACACAGAAGTACAGGCAAATCAAACGTATCACCTGTTAAAACCCAAAATAAATAATGCACAAATCTAGAGCCTTCATGGCTGATTAGCATACCTTTGGAGGCTTGAATGGATAATCAGGAGGAAAATGAATAGTCACCACAAACACACCCCCTGCATACGGACTATCAGGAGGTCCCATGATTGTAGCTTGCCAATGAAACATATCATCAGCCACTGGACCTACAAAGCCATTCAAAGTTATGTCATACCAAGACCCTCAACAATTATCATCTCCTAAAAATAAAAACCAGATGCATTTGCTAGAATTTTGAAAGTGGCATTTGAAATACATGAAACCATTTCTGAAATCACACAAACTTAACATGTACTCGTCTTAACCCGGAATCTAATAAGCACACAGAGGGGTAAAAAGAAATGGAAGCACAAACTTCAGTGCTTAAAAGATAAGGGGTTAAGATGATTATATGCTGGTTATTTTATGATTATATATTATTACTATAATCAGCTTTTTTAATTTTTCATCTCGTGGACTTCAATTTTTTCAATTTAGTTTATTAGGATAATGATACTTTAACCAGCATAGATCCATCTTAACCCTGAATCTAATAAGCACCAAAAGGGATAAAAAGAAATGGAAGCACAAGCTTACCAGTGCTTAAAAGATAAGTATAAGGAGCTAAGATAGGTATATGCTGGTTACTTTATGATTATATATTATTAGTATAATCAGCTTTTTTAATTTTTCATTTCATGGACTTCTTCTTTTTTCACTTTAGTTTATTAGAATTCTAGACATGAGACATAACCTGTACTGTATATGCACCTCACTACTCTCAGTGCAAGTGCATAAAAAATAATATAACCTGCGTTTGGTTAATCACTGAGTCAAAACTTGAACTCAGTATCCAAATTGATACAAAAAATGTGAGAATAAACCTATGTTTGAATCATTAGACCATGGCGAAGTGAAAACATAGGATCCAAGTCAATTAGAATGTGATGAATACATTATTCTATGACAGACCCTTCTAAAATAACGATATGCTCTTCCAGACATTTATCAAAGAGCACCAGAAAAATGCAAAATAAAAGATGTGTAAGCTTTAGAAATTTCCCAAGCAAGCAAAAGAACCAACAAATGATTTCAGAAACACCTATCCAATAATTAAGCAACATTCTTTTCTCCCCGACAAACATAAAAAACAACAATATGTTGATCACTGCAAAATTTTGATTCAACTAAGCTACCATTTCACTGCAGCTTGGATCTCTCTCTATAAGTGATTAATCATTTTAAACACTCACATTGCCACAATGAGGAATTGGGTCACTGACAACAACTACAAAGCAGTGTTACCAGAAACTGGACCGGAACCGGTAAGACTGGCCAGTCGGACCAGTTCACAGGGCTTACCAGTTCAAACCGGACATTCAAACCACTTTTGACCGGTTCCAAATCAGTTTTTTTCCTCAAACCGGCCAGTTCCGTACAACCTCCGTACAGACGGAAAAGTGAGGGGATTTGCAAATTGTTTTAAAAAAATAAAAAAAGAAAGAGACTCAGCCAGCAGCTTTTGACAATGAAGACCTTTCCTGGATGGATTTGGATCCCCAGCCACATCAAGAGAATGTGTGCACTGATGTTGCAACTGTATCTTTGCCTTCTGGACCAGGGGAATCAAGCCAGGCTCAGAATCCCCCTGTTGAGTCTACTCATGTTGAGGATGTAGATGATGACTCTGAGTCTGAGTCTTAGTCCGAGTCCTCGTCCTCTGAGTATGAGCCTTTTTGATGATGTATTTTGATTCAGATATTCATATGACTATGGAGTCCACTTACTGTTCGTGCTATTTTGGTTTTATACAATGTTACTTGTTATATATATATATATATATATATATATGAGAAACTTTGCAATTTTTTTGTATAATGGTTTGGATTCACATGGATGCACATGAATATGAATTTTTTATTCAAAATTTGAATATTTTATGTATTTTTAGTGACCGGTTTTTTGATCCGGTTTTTTCCCGGATCCGGTTCGGTTCTGGTTTTTTGGGTCAACCGGTTCAACAACCGGTCTGGTTCTGGTTTTTTGGGTCAACCTGTTCAACAACCAGTCCGGTTCTGGTAACTTTGCTACAAAGTATTAAGCCAGCCATCGGGTTTCCATTCTCACTGTGTTATGCCAGCCACATGGTATGAGTTCCAAAGGGATGAAGCCAGGTTCATGTCGCAAGTAATTGCAGCAGAATAATACCTCTTAAGAGAGAAACCTGTCATCTAAGCCAAGGAAGTCCACTCTTTGCAGTGGATCTCTTCAAGGCATGTTACTTGAAGCACTTCCAAAAACAGATATAAGAAATAAAATTCCACTGCATATAGTGAGACGTGCATATTGTGAGACACCACAATGCAAGAATTGCATTGCATGATACAGACACCATCATGATGGATAAAGCAAATTCATTCCCGTGGTTAGCAGGTGTGTTATGACCTGAGTAACCATAACTAACCAAAGAAACATTGACTGAAATCAAATAAGAAAATCATAGACTATAATAATCTCCTATATATACTAATTACTCATCTGGTACAGTTCTACAATGACCTACTATTTAATAATGCATTGACGCAACCAAAGAAACATTGACTGAACCAAATAAGTATGATAAGTTGCACAGAAACTCCTATGAAATAGGATAAAAACTAGGAATAATTACTCATGCGGTACAGTTCTGCACTGACCTACTATTTAATTATACAAGTTATCCCTTATATTGCCCAGATTATTATAATGAGGTAGCATGTCGACACAAAATATGCTCTAAACCCAAAATATAGGCTACGTCTACCAGCAATAAGAAATTCACAGCATCTATCATAACTTTCCTCTCCTTTCAGAGCCAACTAGCTTATATTTGTAAGTACAGCAGCCTAGCAAAACTCCATGCACTTCTTAGTCACAGATCATTTTTAGGACACCAAAAGGTGGATTAGACTATTGGATTTTGGCAATCTGGAACCTGCCAACGCTTCTCACTCCATTGCAACATTATATGCATGCAATATATTTTCTAAACCAGAACTACGGACTTTACCGACCAACAACAAGAAATTCAATCCCAATTCCCAATGGATTTACATTCTACAAAGGCCGACAACTTCATCTACCAATGCCTATTGTTACCAGCATCTAACATGACACTCATTTTACCGACCAACAACAAAAAATTCAATCCCAATTCCCAATGGATTTACATTCTACAAAGGCCAACAACTTCATCTACCAATGCCCATTGTTACAAGCATCTAACATAAGACACTGATAGCAAACAACAATCATAGTGACAGAAAATCAATGCATGCATATGCAAGACAGACCCCACCAGACTAACAACTATGTACAAGTCCAAACCACAAGACCTCTTTGAATATTTATTTAAACATGCCTAGCACCAAGCATAAACCCAATATCCTTGATCAGATCTCCCATCAATTCGCTTATTTTAAAGGGATGCTTGTGATTTGCGCATTCTAGAAGTATTACAATGGAATGTAGCCAGATTGCAACACTCAAAAGAATTCCTTCCGCTGAGATGCTGCAGGTGGGAAGCATCTATTTTGCCAAGGTCACCCAGGACTTGCACATGGTCAGAACTGCGTGAAACAGCTTACTTGCACCGGCAAAACGCGCCTCTAGAGGGTTTGAACCTTCTGGGGTATGAAACACCCTCACCTAACCATCAAACCAAGACCCATCGACAAATAAATTCATTTTTCAATTTTGATTTCTACGAGAAGGGGACCTATAGACCAGTAAGGTCTCAAAGGAGGATAAAAAACTAAACATAAACATAAACTTCACAATCATCCAATATGGGGGCATTAATCTCAACCTCGCTTAACAAAAGCACGCACAAAACGGGCCAACTTGCCTACACATAATAGAAACCTCAAAACCAAAAGCATGCTATTCAAGCTATACGAAACCCTAAACAATCAATCGGCAATCGCAAAACATGCAAAACAAAGCATAAGGGGCTCGAAAGTCCAACTAAATCCATGTAAACGATATACAAAAAGATCAATCAATCCTCCAATCTCCCATGTTACTGGTTGGCATGAATTTTGACATAACCCAGTTGTAACAATTTAATAAAAACCCTGATTATGACCCAGGACCTGCATAAAACAAAACGCGCAGATTCATTTGAAAGCAAAAACCCAAAACGGAAAAATTCATGCCGTGATCCCCCGCGGTCATTGACACAAAACCCTATGATATCGGATGAATCATTTCGAAGAATTTTGTTCAGTCTGAGCTGTGAACACTTAACCTCTAGTAACCGGGAATCACTTTAAGGGGCAAATCTGAAATGGGTGTAAAAGTACCTGCGCTGCAAGAAGTCGGGGGATCCTTCTGCAAATCCTTGAGCTCCTTTAGAATCCTTTTAGACGCCATGGCAACAGCTCTGACTGTTGTGCAAACCCTTCCCTCCTTTTGAAACAGGAAAACTGAAGAAGAAAACGAATGGATGAAAGAGTCTAGGTCAGATTGTGTGGATGAAATGGTGAGTTTGTTTGAATAAATAGTATTCTCTTTAACTTATTCAAATTTGGACTCACCTACTACCTATGACCATCTCCTCTCTTAGATACACGCGTGGGCGGTTTAATGGGCTTTTACCATTCAGGTGGGGCTTGTTCTCTTTTCAAGCAATTGCTGGGTTTATGGACTTCAAGAATTGGTATTGGTAGTAGAGTAACGATGTTTTATGATAGAGTAACGGTGTGCATGGTTATAGTGAGGGTATTAGTTTTGAAATTTATTATAGGTGGATAGAAGATTTTAATTAAAATATTATAGTTGATTTTTTGGCTTGTGGAAAAATAGAATGTAAAACCAATTTTTAAAAAATATTATAGTTGAGTTTTAGGTTTGTGGGAGAATCTAATGCAAAATAAAAAAAAAAAAAATTTTATGGATATGGGGTCTTTATTTAAAATGCAATATCACTATTAGTTATTAATGATGCTCCATGTTAGAGTAACTATGCATGGTCACCGTGAGGGCATGTGTCACTAAATTAGTTATTTGTAGATAGAGGATTTTAATTAAAATATCATAGTTAAGTTTTTAGCAAGGTGTCAATATTATTAAATGTGTGGATTAAATGAGGAGTTTGTTTGAATAAATAATATTCTCTTTAACTTTATTTAAATTTGGACTCACTTACAAGTGTTGATGGGTGGGATTTGTTCTCTCTTCGATACATGTGTGGGCGGTTTAATGGGATTTTACATGGGTGGGATTTGTTCTCTCTTCGATACATGTGTGGGCGGTTTAATGGGATTTTACCATTCATGTGGGGCTTGTCCTCTTTTCAAGCGATTGATAGGTTTATGGGTTCAATCATTCATGGTATTGGTAAAGTAACGATGTTCCATGATAGAGTAACAATGCATAACCACAGTGAGGGCATTAGTTTTGGAATTCATTATTTGTGGATAGGGTTTTTAATTGAGATATTGTAGTTGAGTTTTTGGTGAGGTACCAATGTTATTGGTGGAAATTCAATTCATAGCATTGTTGCGATGCATGAACATTGTGGGAGAATCAAATGTAAAATCAACTATTTATGGATATGGGTCCTTAATCAAAATGCAATATTGAGACTATCAAAATGCAATAATGAGACTAGTAGAGTAAGGATGCATGGTTATGGTAAGGCCATTGATCTCAAAGTCCATTACTTCTAGATAGAGGGTTTTAATTAAAATATCATAGTTGAGTCTTTGTTGAGGTACCAATGTTACTGGTAGAAATTCAATTTAGCGCAGTGTTACAATGCATGAACATTGTGGGAGAATCAAATGCAAAACCAACTTTTTATGGATATGGGTCCTTACTCAAAATGCAGTATCAAGATGTTCAACGAGTGATCCATATCATTGGTAAAAACTCAACCCATTAGATTGTATGTGTGATTGTATTCATGCACATGCATTGTGAATAATCTAACTCAAAACCAAATACCTATAGATATAGGTCCTTAACCAAAAATCTAGACTAGAGCATTCAACAAAGTACCCACACCATTGGTGTAAATTAGTGTACAAAGTTGTATATGGCATTGTAGCAATGCATGGGCATCGCATAGGGATTAAACTCAAAAGCAACTACCCTTTTTTGTTGATCATGAGGATGAAACCGACTCCCTGTGGATATGGGTTCTTCTGGGGCATTCAACGAGGTACCCACATCATGGGTAGAATTTCAACCCATGTTGGTGTATGTGGAGTTACAACAATGCATGGGAACTAGGAGGTAATCAAACTTGAAACCACACCAAATTGGACATTCAACAAGGTACCCACACCATTTGTAGATATTCAACTCATGTTGCTATATGTGACGTTGTAATGATTCATGAGCACGATGACATAATCAAACTTGCACCAACTTCCCATGGATACGGTCATTAACCAAAACAATATACTAACTATGTAATTCAACACGCTACACTAAACCATGATTTAATACTAACTTCCTAATGAAAATGCAAATGCTTAATAAACATATAGTTACATTTACACTATAAATTTTCATAACTTAAAATAAAATATTACTCATGCCATATAAATTTATACATTATATTCATTAATGGGCATTCATTCCAATATTTCTTATCTACAACTCCTTTTTTCTTTATGATTCGTATTTGAGAAAAAAAAAACTTAATTAGGGTCATGTATACTCAAGAAGTTCACTGCGACACTAAAGTAATGGGCCCAAGTGGCAATAGGCAGGTCATTAATCATTGCTTGGATGTTAGGATCAAAGTAATTGTGGAGCTTGATCTTCTGATTGGAAAAAAAATGCTTAACAAATTCACAAATTATTCGAGCATAGAGACATATAGCCATGTGTCAACCACCTCAATGTCCCTAATTGCACGTGTCAAACCTGTGTATCCCAACATTTGGGCACCTCACACTTCAATAATACCAATCGTGGTTAAGGGGTAACACCCTAGATGAGGTTCAAGGGAGAGAGTCTTATGGGACATCCAACATGTAGCACCTTGAAATATCTAGGTCTCTTGGAGTGGACAATGCCACTTACACCTAGCTATAAAGTTTCTACATGAAACTATTATTTCACTTTTTCAATTAATTTTAGGTTTATACATTATAAAATTATAATTTTTTTAAAATTAAATTGAAAAATACATTTCAAAACTTTTTTTTAATTATGATTGATTAAAATATATTGATTTAATTTTTTCTATTCTTCTTAATTTAAAAATAATAATAATAATTAAATTAAAAAAAATAATCATCATAAAATTGAATTAAAAAACAATTTTTTTTATGACTTTTCTTTATAATTCTATAAAAAAAATTAATTTGAAAATTTTTATTATTTCTAATAAATATCAATATATCATTATGTTATAATTAAATTTTATGACTTTTCTTTATAATTCTATAAAAATAAATAAAATTAATTTGACAATTTTTATTATTTCTAATAAATATCAATATGTCATTATGGTTATAATTCAATTTTATGACTTTTATTATTTCTAATAAATATCAATATATCATTATGGTTAAATAAAGATCATTATGGTTAAATCAACCTCTTTATCGTTATTCATAACTAATATGAAAATAAATGTAAAATCTATTTATGATGATTTAATGAAAATAATATTATTTATTTTTATTTTTTATTATAATAAAAATATAAAAAACAAAATAAACATGGTTATTAGTTAATATGAAAATAAATATAAGATTTGTTTATTATAATTTAATGGGATAATATTATTAGTTTTTATTTTTATTTTTTTGGTCTCAGTTTAACCACCACCGTCATCATAAAAAACAAAATTAATTTTTATTTATTTTTCATTAATTTTAATATAATAAATTATTATCACCCCGGATGGGGTGCCACGAAGCATAGAGCGGCCACGTAGCACAGGTCAGAGCTCAGCCATTAATATGGCAGGTCGGCTCCCCTCCCCTCACCATTAAATGGGAGCTCGCCATAATTGCCCGTCGAGAGGTGAAGGACTGCTCCCTCGCGCGAGCAAAGTGACGACCATGAGATTTAGTGGATGGGAGACGCTGGTGGCAACGATCATGTCGACCCTCTGTGTTATCATCTAGCGAAGCAAAATTTGGAGCCATTTCACTTGCCCTTCACAATAGCCAGGCAGCTCTGCGCACCGGTGCATCTACAACAGCTACCAGAGGGCCCCCAACACACTTACGTTGCTCATAACCACCCTCCATTTCTCCTCCATGTCGAGGGAAAGAGGCAGGCCGCGTCACGGTCTTGCCTGGCACAACATCACCGCAAGACAAGGGAGGAGGCAACAGTTGGAGCGGGCATTATCCATAGCCAACACTTAGCGAAGGGAAAAGGATAGGACGCCATTGATGGCGTATGTGGAGGAGGTGATTCCAGAGGAGCCAATCCAACTCCTTCCGGAATCCCTCCTCTTCATTGTTCCGGATAATTGGCAGCCCCCCAGCCAATTTCCAGCAGGTGCCAGTGCACCAGACACAGACCAGCTTGTGCGAGAGGCAAGGGACGCTTACACTTGCATAATTGAGGAGGAATTCCCCTTGAAATTCCTCCATCTTGACCCCGAGGATGCCATGCATCCAGGCGAATTCAAAATTTCTAGTGCAACGGAGATAGTCGAGGAGCACGGGACGGAGGAGAGGTACGGGATGGTGAAGAACAAGGAAGGAACACGGGAGGATTCAGGCGAGGCAGTCGGTGGTGATTTGGAGGTGGGGGGTGGCCCAGTCCCGACGCCACCACCTATTACGATTTGCCAGGATCCTTGTCAAGAACCACCACCATTTTTCCACCCGGAGTAGTTGGCGCTTGTGTTTGAGCTTAAAAGCGAGATGGTGGATCAAATTCACTGCGACATCCTCATGCACTAGCGCATCGACATGTTGTATGAGGCATACTCAAATGCACCGACATGCCAGAAATGCCCGACTTGCACCAGGCCCTTTGTGCTCCAACCTCGGAATGGCCCTCTCAACGGTGACCCCAGTGATGCAACCTTCGATGCAAACAGGTAACACTGTGGCTTGGATTTTAGTTCAGATCCTTGCGCTGCTATAGTGCAATTTCAATTTCATGCTTAGGTCCTTGTTTAATTTTCAGTTTAATGTCTAGTTTAATTTCCATGGTTGCTCTGAACAATGTTGCACATAATTAAGTTTGCCACTTGTCGTGGTTTCCGTTTGGCAAGGCAGATGGCGGACTGCCAATTTAGACATTGACATCACAATCTACCAGTTGTCCCGATTTTCGCTAATTTAGCAAGATAGTTGGCAGACTGATACTATGTATTTTTTTATATTGAAAAAGTTTTAATAGAATCTACCCTCTCTTTTTATTCACAAATATATCTCTCTCTCTCTATATAATAATTATTATTATCATCATAAAAATCAAAATCAATTTTTATTTATTTTTCATTAATTTCAATAGAATAAATTATTTTTTTATTAAATTTTAAATTGTGTCAATTTTTATTTTATAATTTAAAAATATTATTTAAGTTGAATATTATTAGTAATTTAAATGTGATGTAACAAATTTTGATCTTCTCCTCATGAACAATACAACAATGAAATAAATTATGTATTACACATAGCTTTCTTGGTATAAATAATCATTGGCTTGAACCCATAATCATGTGAGCGTATCCCTTCCACCATTATCTATCATTTAGTAAGAGAAGTGTGTAATTAAATGGATGAGGAACCCTGAAGCTTTTGATATAAGTTTTTTGACTTTCTATATTGTCTTTCTCTTTCACCATGTTTTTTTTCTCTGCTCTGTAATATGTCACTCCAAGATAATGAAGGTTCCTCTTGTTAACTACAAGCAAGTTTTTATGGTGGATTGTAATATCCCAATCTCGACTTTTTGAAGTTGATCTTGTTTATATTGTAATTATGTTTTTCATTACTATGTTTTGCTTCATGCCATGAGGTAGACTTACCATGGTTATTTAAAGATATCTAAATATGATCGTTTTGAATTTAATGAAATGTTACAAGGTTGATTGATGGGAAAACATTGATGGGGCTATGAGTCCATTAGAGGGGAAAGGTATGGCGGTCTAGGGGGAGAATTGACCTATGTCTCATGGTTACTATTATATCCTATCTACAACCTCTTTCATGTGATTGTTGTATTAACATTATATCCTAATATTCATGATATTACAGTTATAAACCTGGTGAAATGATTAATTATTTCGTATCCTTGAGTACCTACCTAATATATTGAATTAATTAATTCATATATTCATGCAATCAATGAGAGTTTAATTGGGACTCTTAAACCCTACCATTAAGGAAGTGGAAGAGTTGGATTGGGACTCTTCCTTTCCCTCACCTTTATTCATGCAAAAAGAGAATTCAAATTAGGAAGAGAAGCTTGAGAAAAAAGTGATTTCTTGAGGAGAGAATATAATACTTGATGAAAAAAGAGCAGCCTACCTATCATAGGATCCATGGAGATATGAAAGAGGCACTTTCATATGGAATTAGACACCAAATTGAATAGTGAAGTACTTTCTTCAACCTTTGCACTTATGTTGGCTTTGTTGGTTGGTTTAGAAGTTTTTGGTAAAGAGAAGAGTGATTTTGGAGCTTTGACAAATCTTTTTTGTCATGGTGGTGATCCGAAAAATCCTTAGATGCTTATTAATCTTAAATACACAATAACATCTACTTGATCTTCGAAATAAAATGATCGCTTGATTGTTTGCAAATTACATGTGAAATACTTATCTATCGAAATACACTTTATTGATAAACAACTTGCAAAATAATTGAGCGTAAATAAAACAACAATATTAAAATCACATACACAAGTTTGATAACAGAGTTCACCCAATTCGCGCTACATCTTCAAGTCTGCTTCCAATAGAGACCTATTTATTAATGCTTAAATACTTGTGTTTTACAATGACCTTTTTCTACATTGCTCAAATCTAAAAACAGAGTGCACCATTGGATACCTTATGAAAAATCGTGAAAAATGAGTATAAAGTTCTTAAAATTCTGTCAAGGGACCTCTCAGCACGCTTTACGATGTAGCCTCAAAGTCTTGATACCCTTGGGCATGAACTTCAAGACACCTAAACCATACTCTGCATTAAAATGAGTGTGTACCATCCTCGATTTGCATGCCATTAAATAGGGCGTGGGCCCCTAACTTCCCTCTGGATTTCGTGGCTCACCTTAACTATTAGTTGGCAGGATTTCAAAACAAAATGTGTCCTTGGCACAATTGGTTAAGACATTGGAACAAATGGGAGGAGGTCACCGGTTCCAACCCGCAAACCTCTCCTCCTTTTGTGTTATGTTCGAACCACATGTTATTAATAGTATGGTGTTTGTTAATATATACATGTGCGTTGGTATATAACTCAACGACCCTCACGGGCTTTATAGTCACAGTTACATTATTAATCATATGACTAGGATCCAAGACTTATCTCTCGACACTTTTTCTGTCCGAATAAATACCCACACAACCTTAAATATATTCACACCCAAATATGGTTAAGTGACAATGTGGCGATGCAATGGTAATGGAGCTTTGGATAGGGTCTTGGGATGTCACGGGTTCAATCCTCCGGACTCCCAAAATTTTAATAACCCTTAACCATAATTGTCCAATGGGAGGTTTCCACGTGGCAGCCTCTCATTGGCTTATCATTGCCACTTGTCAACGTATAATTGGTCTGCTTGGATTGTATGCATTGCCCAGTCATTTGCCAACTAGATATGCCATGTCATATGCCTGCCATGTGTCGCCATGTGAGGTCACCATGTCACTTGTATGGCATCTATGGTCAATCCATGTGTCACCCTTGCAGTGGTGACATGTGTCACCTTTGACTTTGTTGACTACCCTTAACCATAATTGTTCAATGGGAGGTTTCCACATGGTAGCGTCTTAATGGCCTATCATTGCCACTTGTCAACATATAATTGGTCTGCTTGGATTGTATGCATTGCCCAGTCATTTGCCAACTAGATATGCCATGTCATATGCCTACCATGTGTCGCCATGTGAGGTCACCATGTCACTTGTATGGCATCTATGGTCAATCCATGTGTCACCCTTGCAGTGGTGACACGTGTCACCTTTGACTTTGTTGATTTTTCCTTGTTTGCCTTGGTTTGACTCAAACTTTGATCGACCATAACTTTTGCATACGAATTCTGTTTGAGGTGATTTTTGCATCGTTGGAAAGTTATCGTTGAGATATACACATTAATGGTGTTTTAGAGAGCATCTGTGGTGATTGAATTTTGAGAATTTCTAAATCCTTATGGACCTCTATGAGTGTCTCAGATCCTCTTATACCTCTGTGAGCATTCATGGACCTCTATGAGTGTCTCAGATCCTCTTATACCTCTGTGAGCATTCATGGATCCTCTTAGATCATTCCTCCCCATTGGAAGCCTTTTGGACCACCAAAAATTTTGATTATTCAACAACTAAGTGAGGGTAAATATCCCTCACCCTTTCGATCTCCATCCATTTTTCTTTACTTGTTTTTACCCCTCTAAGACCAACTTGAAGATATTGTGCATCACCTTGTTGTGAAGTCTTGATTCTTCTATCAAGAATAACATCTTCCTATAGCTCATCCAAATACTCTAGAGAAAAATCATCAACTGTCGAAACCCGAATACTTTCATCTTCATCCATAATCATAGGAGGCTCATAAAGCTTTGAATTCTAAACATTTACCATTGAATGCATTTGCATGTACGTTGGTAGATCTAAACGAAAGGCATTAGTACCAATCTTCTCCAAGATCTTGAATCGACCATATCAGATTGGCCTTAGCTTTTTGCCTTCACCCTTCATTCTATCCTTGTTGATATGTAACCATACTTGATCACCGACTTTGAACTGATAATCAACCCGATGTTTGTCATGCCTCACCTTGTATTTAGCTTGGCTTTTCTCCAATTGTTCATGTACTGCTTGATGTACTTGTTGGATCTTTTGAATGAACCTTTGAGCTTTATCTGTATCATCATGCCCATCCTCTTTACTTGCCTCTCCAAAATCAAATTCCATAGGTGATTTAGGCAAATACCCCAAACATACTTCAAAAGGAGTTTTCTGAGTAGAAGAATGCATGGCATGAGTATAAGCTTGTTGTACATAAGGCAACTGGTCATCCCATAACTTAGGATGCTTGCTACAATATCCTTGGAGTAGATGTACCATTGTTATGTTTACCACCTTTGTCTATCCATCTATCTGTGAATGAAAAGTTGTGCTCTTCTTTAACTTAATGCCCATGAGCTCCCATAAATGAGACCCAAAATTTCCCAAAAATTAAGAGTCTCAATCTAATATAATAGATGTAGGCAACCCAAAATGAACCCAAACATTAGCAAATAACATTTGTGTTGTTTGTTCAGTTGTGACATGTTTCTTGCATGAAATTAGAATACACATCTTATTGAATCTATCCACGATGAAATATAGATAATCATGACCTGTACTAGACATCGACAAACCCCCTACAAAATCCATGGAGATACTTTCCCATGGCTGAGAAGGTAATAGAAGTGGCGTATATAATCCCAACTTTTTGTTGTTAGGCTTGCTTGTGGCACACATAACACACCCTTTTATATACTTGGAAACTATTTCATTCATTTGAGGCCAATAACAATATCTTTGCAACCGTGCTGTTGTCTTACCAACCTCGAAATGTCCAAAAATGAGACATGTATGAGCTTCTATGATAATATTTACTCTTTCATCCTTGAGTAAACAAAGCTTTCCAAGATTAAATAACAAATTGTCATGCATATAATAATCTGACTGTTGATTGTCACAAGTTAATGCATCATATACATCTTTAAAATCTTCATCCTTAGTATATTGTTCAACATAACTTTCATGCGCTAAATAATTATACCTTAGTATGACAACATATCTGCAACATTATTATGAATACCTTTCTTATACTTGATTACCAAATGAAATTGTTGTAAGAAACCCATCCACCTTAAATGTCATGATTGTTGTAGCTTGGTCCGTGATTGCAAATATTGTAATGGTTGATGATCTGTATGAATTATTGTCTCCTTTCCCATTAAGTAATGCTTCCATTTCTTCACACTTTGTACAAATGCATACAATTCCTTATCATATGTTGGATAGTTAATCATAGCCCGAGTAAAATTCTTAGAATGATAACATATAGGTTTACCTCATTGCATCAAGGCTACTCCTGTGGCATATCTACTTGCATCAGTTTGAAACTCAAATGGTTGTTGTAAATCTGGCAGAGCCAAAACTGGTGCGGTGCTTATAATTTCCTTCAATGTCTCAAAGGCTTCATGTTGCTTGCCTCCCCATTGAAAGACTTGTTTTACACTTGTTGATGCATGTAGAGGAGCTGCCATGTACAAGCAATTAGCAAGGAATTTCCTCCAGTATTGTATTACTCCTAAGAATCTCCTGACTTCTGTGAAAGTAGTTGGCTTGGTCCATTTCACAATGACTTCTACTTTTGCACGGTCTATTTTTAGTTGACCATTCTGTACAATGTAACCCAAATATACTAGAGAAGTTTTGCCAAATTCACATTTAGACATTTTAATATACAACTTCTCCTTCTTCAAGAGTTCAAAGACTGTCTTGGCATGCTTTATATGACATGCTTTGCAACGATCTTTTGCTTCCCTTTATCCTTGAACTTTTTTGGTCGTAATTCTGGATGCAACTTCCAACACTGTGATTCCACATGTCCTTTTTTCTTACAGTGGGAGCATGTAGGTCTTCCATCAGCTTGTTTTACTGTAGCTGAATTCTTATTCTTCCATTTACCTTTGGATTTCTTCTTGGACTTGTATGGCTTCCTATCTTCGATCACATGCTTACCCTTACTAGCCTCCAGATGTGTATCTTGTATTGCCACCTTATCAATGTTAGTAGGGTCAAACTTTAAAATAGTATGATGAAGATATGAGTGCATGCCACCAATATAATTTAGAAGATTTTCATGGGTATACAACGAAATTGCTAAGGATAATTGATCCAAAAAGGATCCATAGAAGCCTAAGGATAACTCAAAATTCACAGAAGAACCTCAGGAAGCTTAGAATGGCCTCAGCAGACAGAGAAAGGGCAAAAATTAAAAGTCCTCAAAACTCAATGAACGTGGTATCATCGCGAAAAGCGTGTTGCAATCTTTCCAATGGCGTAAACAACTCGTCAAACAGAGTTATGGATCAAAATATATTTGCGGTCAAAGTTTTGGTCAACCTAGCCCAGTGAGCATGGATGAGTCAACATTCGTACTGCTGACGTCAGCATCAATACAAATGACGTCAGCATCCATACAGGGTATGTGGCATACGTAGAGGGTGACAAGTGTCATGATGATGTCAACATGACATCAACATGATGACGTGGTAGCACCAGAGGTTGCCACGTGTCACTGGTTTTTGGCTTTTTTCCTGGTCAATCCGTGGAACAATGAAAAAGTGCCACGTGGCAGTTCGTACAACCATGTGGCATCCGTACAGGTGACCAATCAGAGATGACATGGTAGTGACTATGTAGATTTATGACGTGGGCCAATGATTGGCCGCCACGTGGCCTAGTCATGGGTTGCCACATGGCAGTGGGCAAATGCCCAATGAGGGCTAGCAACCAATTTTTTTAATATATATATATATCCAGTCCCGCCAAATCTGGCAGCGGTTCCACCAGACTTGGTGGCATATCCCAACATATCTGGCCAAACAAACTCGCCAAATGTAAACAACCTTTCCGCCAAGAGGTTAAGCACCGGTCCACCAAAGGTTTGGCAGCGGTCAGCCAAAGTTAGCCTCAATTCAAGTTGGTTTCAACAATACACTAAAAAGGGGAGGCCCGTGGGTTTGACCCCAGGACCTGCCCCAACAACTTGCCTTTAATACATCCGCCCAACCAATAGGCCAAATGACCACTTTGTAAGCACCGTCAGATATTTAATTTAAAAAGTGGTTTTCGCCAATGCACGGGGGAGGAGGCAAGGCACGCGATGGTACGACTAGGCACAAATTTTGAGGAAATTTTTTAATGAATTAATTGCAGGTTGCAGGCACAGAAACCGAGACAAAATTTCTCATGGGCCTGAAATTACCAAACTCAGATTGAGGTGTGGAGATAATCATTTTTGAGTAATTCGCCGTCACGAATTCAGTGGTGCTGTTTGTTTTCTGATCTGAGCAAAACTTCTACAACTTAACTCCAGAATGAGGTATACTTATGTATTTTGCCAAATTATTTTGTTGAGTTAATAAAAAGGCCTACCCATTTGAGAGCAGGATCCAAAGACGTATTCCACCAGGGACGAACTCCGTTATGAAGTTTTTGTGTTCAGATTTGATTCTTATGTCTCTCTATCATTGAGTTTTCCTTCTTTATGATGCATTTCAGTTTATGCTCATTTAATACAATTCTTTAATAAGTCACATCGATGAAAAGATCTTGGATCATGTTGATATCAGAGAAGTCATCTTTGACTTGAATTGTTGAGAGTGAATGCTTACTAAGGCCAAGCATAAACAGGGTGAAGGAACACTTAAGACTTTCAACCCAGAGATTGGTCGTGCATCCCGAAGGAAGAAAATGGATGAAGAGGACAAGCATGATGAACAGGAGAAAAAATTTCACATGGTATTCTATCACATGTCGGATATGGTCGAGAAAATGTATGGAGATTACGAGAAGAGAATGGCAAAGAAAAGGAAGAAAAAGGAAGCATCGACAGATGAAAATGCTTTAGTGAATCAAGGGGCTGAAGGAGACCCTCCTAAGCCTCCATCTTCACCATCGAGTTCTAGCTCTTCTTCCTCTAATCATTCTCATCGTTCTCATCATTCTACCCATAAAGCTTCTTTTAAGAAACCATTATTAAAGCTTGATGTAAAATTTGCTTTACCTATGTTTAATGGAAATGCTAATCCTGAAAATCTAGATAATTGGATCTGACAGGTTGAAGTATATTGTCATGTTCAAGAGATTGATGAAGAGGAAGTTAAAGTGCAATTGGCCTCTCTTCGATTGGAAGGAACTGTTCTAGTATGGTGGGAGAGAAAACTTCAGGGCAAAAGTAAGCGTGGTAATCTTCTTTCCTCATGGTCAAAATTTAAATCAACAATAAGGAAGCAATTTTACCCATTGGGTTATTTACATAAAGCAATAATGGAATGAAAAACTTTAAGACAAAGTAAAGGTCAAATGTACAAAGTTTCACGGAATAATTTAGGAAGAAAGATCTTGCATTAAACATTCCTTTAGATTCTTATGAAACTTTAATGAAGTATATTGGCGCACTTCACTGTTATATTTGTCATACTTTTACTATTGTTGAACCCCACCAGTCTTGACGAAGTTTATGTGCAATCCACTCACCTTGAGAACATGGGAAAGCATGTTCAAGAAGATTCCACGAAGAAACCTTCCAAATTCCCACATAAGCAAATCAAAGGAAGGACAAAAAGACCACCATTGTAAAGAGGGAAGAAGGAAAGCCATCTTCCACTCATTGCAAGAAGAATGGTCACAATGATGAACACTGTTGGAAATTACATCCAAAGAAAAGACCGAAATAGTTCGGTGGAAAGGGGTAGACAAATACCATTGTTACAGTGCAACAAGATCTTGGTTCTGATTCAGGAGATGAGGAAAAGATTACAATGGTTGGAGTACAAGGTAAAGGTTCCCTTCATGCTAGTTCAAATTCCAATAATGAATCTCACGATGAAAGAAAGAGGAATGAATTATTTCACATAAGAGTTGTATCTAAGTACACTAAGATAGATACATTATTTGATCTGGGTTCCCAAGTAAACTTGATATCTAAAGCACTTGTCAAAAAGATGGGTCTTGAAACTAAACCACATCCAAAACCTTATCCTCTTGGTTGGGTATGTGATAAAGCAAAACTTAATGTCACCAAGAAGTGTAGGGTCAGATTTGCTATTGCTTCAAAATTTATTGATGAAGTGGATTTGGATGTTGTATCACTTAATATATGTGTCATAGTGCTAGGGAGTCCTTATCTTTATGATAGAAAATCAATCTTCTTTCTTCATAGAACAAATATCACCTTACTAAAGGGGGAGTGGAATATATTGTTAGAGCCCACATCATGAGGGTAAACACAACACTTGTTAGTGTAGGACAAATGAAGAGACTCATAAACACTAGTAAGAGATATGTACTCATGGTCGTAAGGTAAAAGGATGTCAGAACATCTGACGCCTTCCAAGGATGTGATCCTTCTCATAAGAAATAATTAATTGATATTGTTTCTAAGTATGATGACATTTTTCAGGAACCAGACAGATTACCTCCTAAGAGGGAAATCCAACATGAAATACATCTTCAACAAGATTCTCCTCTTCCTAATGTGGGCATGTACACGATGTTAGTTGTAGAGATGACAGAGATCAAAAAGTAGGTACAAGACTTATTGGATCAAGGGGTCATCAGACCTAGTTCATCTCCTTGTGGTTCTCTGATCGTGATGGTGCCAAAGAAGGATGGCACATGGTGAATGTGTGTCGATTATCGAGCCTTAAACAAAATCACGGTGAAAAATCGATACCCTCTTCCTCGTATAGATGATTTACTTGATGAATTAAAGAATGTTGTTTATTTCACTAAGTTGGATTTGTGTAGTGGATACCATCATATCAGGGTTGCAGAACAGGATGCATGGAAAAATGCCTTTAAAACCAAACATGGATTGTTTGAGTGGTTAGTTATGTCGTTTGGGATTTGTAATGCTCCGACAACCTTCATGTGTGTGATGAATGATGTATTCAGGCTATTTCTATATGATTTTGTAATTGTATATTTAGGCGACATTCTTATATTTAATGGGACTTGGGATGAACATGTAAGGCATGCAAAGCAAGTATTGGATACTTTGCAAAGGGAAATTTTGTATGTAAAATTTTCCAAATGTGAATTTGGCAAGACTACACTAGTGTATTTAAGTCATATTGTAGGAGGAGGACAATTGAAAATTGATCCTTCCAAAATTGATGTAATTGTAAATTGGCATGAGCCCAAAATATTGAAATGCGAAGATTCTTGGGTGTAGTCCAGTGCTGGACGAGATTAATTTCAAACTTCTCATTTATTCCAATTCCTTTGCATGCCTTAACCAGTGTGAAGAACACTTTTCAGTGGGGAGGAAAGCAACAAAAATTCGTCAACACTTTGAAGGAAAAGATTAGTACCACACCAGTATTAGCACTACCGAATCTTCGACAGCCTTTCGAGATCGAGACCGATGCCATCAAATACGCCATGGGTGCAATGTTGATGCAATATCGTAAGCCTATTTGTTACCACTATGAAACTTTTAACCAAGTTGTTGTTAACTATCCTACATATGATAAAGAGTTGTATGCATTAGTTCAAAGTGTAAAGAAATGTAAGTACTACTTGTTAGGGAAGGAAACAATCATACATACATATCATCAACCCTTATAGTATCTCCAAGCACAAACCAAGCTACAACAATCTTGGCATTACAAGTGGATGGGTTTTCTTCAACAATTTCATTTGGTAATCAAATACATAAGGGTACAAGTAACAAGGTAGCTTATGTGCTTTCTAGACCTCCTATTGTTGCTTCTATTATTTTGAAGAATGCTTCTTTATCTCATGATAACTATGTGGAACAATAAGTTGTTGATGAAGATTTTAAAGAAGTCTTTAAGAAGATAACCCATGGTGCACATGTAGAGAACTATTATCTGAAGGGAAAACTACTCTAACGTCTTGGAAAGTTGTGTATTCCTACAAGTGAATGAGTCCGTGTAATCCAAGAAGCTCACACTTCTCTTGTGTCTGGGCATTTTGGGGTAGGAAAAACTATGGCTCATTTGCAAAGATTTTGTTACTCGCCTCAGATGAACGCAATTGTAACTAAATATGTAAAGGGGTGTGTGATGTGTTCTACTTGTAAGCCCACTAATAGAAAATTGGGGCTATACTCACCACTTCTTGTTCCATCCCATCCATGTGAGAGTATCTCCATGGATTTTGTAGGGGGTTTACCAATGTCAAAAAGGGGTCATGACTATTTGTATGTAGTAGTGGATAGGTTTAGCAAGATGTGTATCTTGATGCCATGTAAAAAGCAGATCACTGCTGAGCAGACTGTTAATCTCTTCTTTCAGTATGTTTGGGTTCATTTTGGGTTACCCACATCTATTATCTCGAATCGAGATAATCAATTCCTTGGGGATTTTTGGACAAGCTTGTGGAGAATGATGGACACCAAGTTGAAGAGGAGCATTGCTTTCCATCCACAGACGCATGGACAGACAGAGGTTGTTAACCGAACAATGGTACTTTTACTTCAAGGATACTACAACAAGCATCCCAAGTTATGGGATGAACAGATACCCTATGTACAACATGCAACAATCAAGCCTTACACTCTTCCACTCAGTGTTCGCCATTTGGGACATGTTTTGGGTATTTGCCTACGGTCCCTTTGGACTTGATGTATGGGAAAGATGTCGATTCCAATGAAGAAATAAATGAAGACAGGGCCCGTAAGTTCATTCAAAGGATTTGGAAAATGCACCAAGCAGTCAGGGAACAGTTGGAGAAGAGTCAAGCACAATATAAAGCTCGACATGACAAACACATGGTTGATCATCAGTTCCAGGTTTGAGAATAGGTATGGCTTCACATTAGCAAGGAGCGGTTGAAGGGTGCAGGAAAGAAACTCAAGCCCATCCAATATGGACCCTTCACTATTTTGGAGAAAAGCGACACCAATGCTTTTCGTTTAGATCTTCCAACTTATATGTAGATCTACTTAGTTGTAGTTGTGGAAAACTTGAAACTTTTTTAGCCTTCCATGATCATGGATCCAGGTGAGGAATTTTCGATACCTCCAGTTGATGAGTTTACTCCTGAGTACTTGGACGACTTGAAGGAATATATCATCTTAGACAAAAGGATGAGAACTTCACGCAGGGGTGATGTTGATTATCTTCGAGTGGGATTAAAGGGCACACATCCAAGCAAAGCAAAGTGGATTGAGAAGGACAAGGTGAGGGAACTCTTCCCTCACTTATCTGTTGATTAATGAAAGCTTTTGGTGGTCCAAAAATCTCTCAGTGGGAAGGTGTGATCCAAAAAGGATCCAGAGAAGCCTAAGGATAACTCATAATTTGCAGAAGCACCTCAGGAAGCTTAGAATGGCCTCAGTATACAGAGAAAGGGAAAAAATTAAAAGTCCTAAAAAATCAGTGAAATTGGTATCGTCGTGAAGAGCACGTCACAAGATTTCCAACGGCATAAACAACTCATCAAACAGAGTTACAGATCAAAAGATATCCACGGTCAAAGTTTTGGTCCACCTAGCCCAGTGAGCAAGGATGAGTCAACATCCGTACTGCTGACGTCAACATCCGTACAGATGTCCCTAGCATCCGTATAGGGTACGTGGAACACATAGAGGGCGACACGTGTCATGTTCATGTCAGCATAATGACATGGCAACACCAGAAGCTTCCACATGTCACTCGTCTTTTACTTTTTCCAGTCAATCTGTGGACCAATGGAAAAGCGCCATGTGGCAGTTCGTATAACCACGTGGCATCCGTACAGCTAACCAGGTAGAGATGACATGGCAGTGACTGTGCAGATTGACAACGTGGACTAATGAGTGGCCGCCACGTGGCCCAGTCATGGGTTTCCATGTGGCAACGAGAAAATGCCCAGTGAGGGCTNTATATATATATATATATATCCAGTCCCGCCAAATCTAGCGGCGATTCCACCAGACTTGGTGGAATATCCCAACATATCCGACCAAACAAACTCACCAAATGTAAAAAACCTTTATGCCAAGAGGTTAAGCAGTGGTCTGCCAAAGTTAGCCCCGATTCGGGTTGGTTTCAACAATACACTAAAAAGGGGAGGCCCACGGGTTTGACCCCAAGACCTCCCCCAACATCTCACCTTTAATACATTCGCCCAACCAATAGGCCAAATGACCACTTTGTAAACATCACCCGACATTTAATTTAAAAAGTGGTTTTCGCCAATGCACGGGGGAGGAGGCAGGGCGCGCGATGGTACAACCGGACACGACTTTCAAGGCAATTTTTTAATGAATTAATTGCAATTTGTAGGCACAGAAACCGAGACAAAATTTCTCATGGGCCTGAAAGTGAAAGACTCAGATCAAGGTGTGGAGACACAAATTTTTGGGTAATTCGCCGTCACGAATTCAATGGTGCTGTTTGTTTTATGATCTAAGCACATCTTCTACAACTTAACTCTAGAATGAGGTATACTTATGTATTTTTCCAAATTCTTTTGTTGAGTTAGTAAAAAGGCCTACCCATTTGAGAGCAGGACATGGAGACGTATTCCACCAGGGACGAACTCCGTTATCAAGTTTTTGTGTTCACATTTGATGCTTATGTCTCTCTATCATTGAGTTTTCCTTCTTTATGATGCATTTCAATTTATGCTCATTTAATACAATTCTTTAATAAGTCACATCGATGAAAAGATCCTAAATCAATAATGCCTTCTTTTTGAATTCCTGTGTATATGATTGGATATTTTAGCCTTTACCCTGCCTTAGATGTTGTCATTCTATCATTGTCGTTTGCGTATAAGCTATTAGATAGACTTGTTTTCTTATAGCCTTGGTAAATTTATCCCAAGAGGAAATTACTTTACCCTTTTGAACAAGATCAACTTGCATCTTACTCTCCCACCATATTAAGGTTGTGCCACTTAGTCGAAGAGCAGCTAATTATATTTTTGCAGCATCGTCCATGATCTTTTGAACCCTGCAATATACCTCTATTTGCTTGATCCACTTGATCAATTTCTCAGCATTCAATTCTCCATCATATATAGACAATTCAAACTTGACATCCAATTTTAATAAAGGCAAATTATGACCAAATTTCTTAGAGAACTTATTTTTATGAGAAGAATGTTTACTTCCCTCAGAAGAAGACGACAACGAGGATGATGGTGAGGGGGGTTATGAAGGACCACCTTCATTACCTACTCTTTCCTATTTGAATGGTTCAACTTTCTCTGATGTACCTTCCTCCTTGGCCTTCTCTCGACCTTCATACATTTCTTCCACCATGACTTTCATTAAATTAAAAGCCTTGAAGAAATCGTTTTTGTAGTTGTAAGGACCCTATTTTCTTCACGAAGTCATTTCTCTTCGAAGAGTAAAACTTTTTGAACTAATATTTGGATTGTAACTTGCAAGTTTGTCTTCTCCCCGCTTGGATTTGGATCTTGTAAGCATTCATTCACAAACACTTGTCAAACCAACTTTGATACCAACTTGATCTGAAAAATCCTTAGATGCTTATTAATCTTAAATACACAATAACATCTACTTGATCTTCGAAATAAAATTGGTCGCTTGATTGTTTGAAAATTACATGTGAAATACTTATCTATCCAAATACACTTTATTGATAATCAGCTTGCAAAATAATTGTGTGTAAATAGAACAACAATATTAAAATCACATACACAAGTTTGATAATAGAGTTCACCCTATTTGGGATACGTCTCCGGGCCCACTTCCAATAGAGACCTCATTATTAATGCTCAAATGATTGTGTTTTACAATTACCTTTTTCTGCATTGCTCAAACCCAAAAACAGAGTGCACCATTGGATTCCTTGTGAAAAATAGTGAAAAATGAGTATAAAGTTCTCAAAATTTCGTCAAGGGACCTCTCGGCATGCTTTAAGGTGTAGCCTCAAAGGCTTGATACCCTCGAGCATGAACTTCGAAACACCTAAACCGTACTCTGCATTAAAATGAGTGTGTACCATCCTCGATCTGTGTGCCATTAAATAGGGTGTGGGCCCCTAACTTCCCTCCGACTTTCATGGCTCACCTTAATAAGTTGGCGGGGTTTCAAAACAAAATGCGCCCTTGGCGCAATTGGTTAAGACGTTGAAACAAATGGGAGGAGGTTGTGGGTTCCAACCCGCAGACCTCTCCTCCTTTTATGTTATGTTTGAACCATATGTTATTAATAATATGGTGTTTTTTAATATATATATGTGCATTGGTATATAACTCAACGACCCTTGCAAGATTTACGATCACTGTTACATTATTAATCATATGACTAGGGTGGAGGGCTTAGCCCTCGATCCTTTTTCCAGCTGAATAAATACCCACACAACCTTAAATATATTCGCGCCCAAATGTGGTTAAGTGATAATGCGACGGTGCAATGGTAATGGAGCTTTGAATGGGGTCGTGGGAAGTCACGAGTTCGATCCTTCAAACTCCCAAAATTTTAGTAACCCTTAACCATAATTGGCCAATGGGAGGATGCCACATGGCAGCTTATCATTGCCACTTGTCAACATATAACTTGTCTGCTTGGATTGTACGCATTGCCCAGTCATCCTCCAACTAGATATGCCATGTCACCTACCTACCACGTGTCATCATATGAGGTCGTCACTTGTATGAAATGTATGGTCAAGCCACGTGTCACCCTTGTAGTGGTGACACGTGTAACCTTTGACCATGTTGACTTTTGCCTTTTTGCCCTCTTTTGATTCAAACTTTGACCGACCATAACTTTTGCATACAAACTCTGTTTGAGGCGATTTTTATGCCGTTGGAAAGCTATCATTGCACTCTATGCACTGATGACATTTTTCATAGCATTTGGGATGATTTAATTTTGATCATTTATGAATCCTTCTGGACCTCTATGAGCGTTCCAAATCCTCCTGAACCTATGTGAGTGTTCCTTGATCCTCCTGGATCAGGTGGTCTCAAAGCCTATCATAGGGGTGGCATCCATGAAGGATTTGCCTATGGTTGGGAGGAAAATGGTTCACCCACAATTAGTTTCCTTGGAGCTCATTTTATGAAAGATAAATGTATTCATCCTTCTCTTTGATTAAGATCTCAATCACGATGAAATGTACATATATATTAGCATTATTTATTTTGAGTTCATGCCATGGAAATTTTGTAGGTGTGAGTAAGTGAATGGTTGTTGTTATAATTGATTAAATTGCAAAATTTGTATGATAATGCATTGATTGGCATTGATAAACCTCATGCATGCAATTTTTTTGTAGAAATGCATTGAAAACCAATTTTGTACTTTTAATGCAGCAAGGCCTTATGAATTTTAATAAAGATGAAATTTGGAGTTGAGTTATCTGGCACATATCCCCATGTGCTCACCGAAAATAAGTCTCTGATTTGCTTGTATGACCCTTAAAAATGAAAAATTGTTGCAAATGAAATTATACTATAACTTGGCCATATAGTATCCATTAGCATTCAAATTTTAAAATCAAATTTTATATCTATATCCACATGCTCACCACAAACTACCTTCAAATTTGTTTGTATGACCCTTAAAAACATAGAATGGATGTAAATGAAATTCTTCTATAACTTGGCCATATGATGTTCATTGCCATTCAAATTTTAAGAGCAAGAAGTTGAAATCAATATCCACATGATCACCAAATTTTAGAATTATATCCATTTGTTTCATTCCCTAAAAGGTGAAAATATAGTTAGGTCAAGATGGGCTACTCAAATCCCCCATACCCCAGACAATTTGTGTCCGTTGTATATGGAAAGTTTTTCCATTTCATGTGAATATTTTTAAGGGATTAAATGAGATGGATATAATTTTCATGGATTGGTGTGAACCGTGTTTATTCTTACATTGGCTTCTTGAAAGAAGGAGGAGGCTAAATTCCCCATACCCCTGAAATCACATGAACGCTATGCATGGATTATTGTGTAATTGTTCTAAATGATTTTGAAGATTGTTGTGAAGTATCTACCTCTATCGTATGATGGATTGTATCACGTTTTGGCCTCAATACCATGAATGCCTTCTCTATGAGGCTTTATGTCATTCTATATAACCATGTATTTGTGAATAATGAGGCAAGAGGCTTGTAGATTAAATAATCACTAGGAAAGAAGCCCGTAGTAAAGAATCATTTCCTTATGTTTAATATAACCCTAATGATCATGAATCACACTTATAATCAAAGGAGAAGGTCTTATATGCATTAGCTTACCGACCTTAACTCTAAACCCTAGGACTGCTTGTAATATACCTAAAGTATATTACGTTTATTATCATGTAATAATCGTTATAAGACAATTATTATATAATATAGTCATTATAATATAATAATAATAAGTCATGACAATGATGAGTCTATGTAATAATGACAAGTCACAACCTTTGCCAAGGGCATGAATTATGTGTTTATTTATATGCACATTATTGTGTCTCATGCCACATCATGAATAATAAATCATAACTATTTATCCCTAGTGGAATATATGGATACATCCTTGTTATTATGGATGCTCTTTATTCTCATGATAAAGAAAAAAGAAGAGAAGAAAAAAAAAGGAAAAGAGAAGAAGAAGTTATCCAAGTATTTTAAAGTGCACCTGAAGAAGTATAAGTCAAACAAGATTCCATTGTTGGCAATGAGTAAAGTTAATTGCCATGTGCATGGTAAGAAAACATAATCAAGAAGGAAGGTTTCCAAGTATCTTTAAAAGTGCAAGTAAATAAGTATCAAGCCAAACAAAGATTCCATAGTTGGCGTAAGTAAAGTTAATTGTGACATACATGGTGAGAAAAAGTAACTAAAAGGAAAGCTTCCTAGTGTTTTAAAGTACATGTGAAGAACTATCAAGTCAATCATATATATAATTTGACAAAGTAAAGGAAGACTATAAAACATACCGGGATTGTGAAGAAAGAAAGATTGTTTCTCTACATGGAGGATAAGTTTTATAAATAGTCACGTAAAAGTGAATAACGTGAAAATATGGACAAAAATTGAAATATTAAAATTTATAAAAGATTTCTAGTTAAAATAAATAAAGGGTGAAAGTATTTACATTTTTAAGATATATTCCTAAGAAGGTCAAATATTATCATAAAAAATATATCCAAGGAAAAAATGGCATTACCGAAGTTAGACTCCGAGGATAATCGAGAAGGCACGATATGGATTAATAAAACCAAAAATTATTTTGATTATTGTAACATACTCAATGAGGAAGAGAAGATTAGAATTGTATCAATGCACTTGGATAAATTGGTCTGTGATTTCTTTTTATGGAAGAACTCCAAATCTCAGGGGTTAGTTAGAAATTGTGACACATTCAAAAAAACTTTTTTAATTGTTTCCCAAATATAGACCATATACAAAATACTACAATCCAAGGGGACAAGGGATCACAACAACAAGGTTATGGTGATTTAGAAGGGGAAATTAGAGATTTGAACAAAACCCTCATCGACAAAGACGAAGAAATTGTGCACACTCAAAGGGAATTGGAGAAACAAGATACAAAACTTTGCAAACTTCAATAACATATTAAAGAGTTGCAACAACAAAATAACAATACAAAAACACTCATAAAAGAGATATTGAAAATATTAAAAAAAACTATCATCCAAAGATGATGGAATTTCTCGTTTGAGAAATCATAATAAAACTCTTCTAACATAAATCTAGAAGTTAAAGAATGAGAAGAAGGCGCAACAAAAGGCCCAAAACATGGATAGGGTCACCAACATTGATGCAATCAACATGGAAAAAAATAATGTTGTTATCAATGAAGTTGCATAAGTGGAAGAGCCTCCAAAAGTTAAAACCGAAGATAAAGTGACCTCAATAGAAGGGATCGAAACTAAAAATCACAATGTAATTACTAATGAAGTCTTATTAGTGGAAGAGTTTCAAAAGGTTGAGTTCAAGAAACAATTCAGTGATAAAGCAACATCCACTAATTTAGTGAAGGTTGACATACCATTGATCACCAGTGATGAAGTCATAGGTCAGTCGAAGGATGTTGTCACACTAGTAAATACAAAAACATCAAATATCATCATGACGACTCAAGTAAATCATGACAAGACTAAACCAAATATTAAGAAGGGTAAACTTATTAGGGTACCATATTGACACCCAAATCACCAAATTTGTAGTGTGTAAGAATCAACATACCAATGTCCCAAGGTTCCTAACCAAAGTCAATGGTGTACTTACATATCAAAGCATCCAAAGATCTATGTGTCTCAAATTTGTTGACCTAAAAGACTGTTTTACGGTCTTAAGGTCAATGTCACGAGGATATGAATCCCCCTATGGTGGTACTCCTCTTTTTCTTTTAAAATTATATATAGAAATATAAACAAAACCTGAAAAGGACCAGGCTTATTGAAAACAAATATTCACATCCAAAGCAATACCTGAGATTGGGACCATGTATCTTCCAAAGAGATTATATACAATATGTTACATAATTCATAAACCAAACGAGTATGACAAATAAAAGGATAACATTTCCATCACAACATTCATCAATATAGTAAACAATATCCACATAAAGGAGACAAGAAATATGGATCGCATATGGCAAAGAAATTTAAATGCTCATTTCATTAAATACCAAAAAGATTATGATGGATACACATTTGAAATCTCAAGCTTTAAATGAAAGTCTCTGAGAATACAGTAGTGTAATATCCCAATATAGTTCTCTGGGAGTCTAAAAAATAATATAAGTCTTTAAATACAAAGTAAATGTCTTTAAAGTAATTTTTTGTGTTTTCCCTTCAAAGAAGACCGGGATAAGGCTCCCGCAGACCATGAAATGAAAAGACCTAGAAGATAAGAGGAAGACAATCAAGGATCAACCCAGTTTTCACATAGAACTGAGAAATAGAAGGTAATATGACAAATGATTGTGGAAGAAACATAAACTAAAAGGGAGGAACAAAGTTGCTACTTGACTCACTGTGATGTTAAGTTTTTTAACCCTTTAACTTCTTGGAGGTGCCTCTTTTGTAGATGCTTGTTGTCGCTGAGGTGGCATAAGCTGCAACTGTTTCTTGATTTTTTGGCTTGGTGATTTTGATTAATGATTTTCTTAACCACCCCTGAATTTATCCCCTCAGGGGAGCGACAATGATCTCATGCCTAGTTTTGATCTCAAATAATTCATTCTCAAATTGTCTCATGTCCATACCTGATTGGTGCAACGTGTCATCCACTTCATCATTTCTATTAATATATCGAACTAACCATCTTTCAACTTCTTTTTCAGAAAACTCCATTGTTTCAGTAAATTCATTTGCTCAGGCTAACTTTAATGCATTAAGTTGTTCTATTAATGTTTCCTTTGATAAGAGCATTGTATCCATTAATAAACGAGGACCATCTAGTTCTTTTGTAAGATCAACAAGTTTAAGGAATAAATCACCTATTTTATCTTTTAAAACATCTAACTGACTTATCATTTCTCTCAAATTGTTTATTCTCCTCAACCAACATGCATTGATCTGTTTCATTCGAGTAGTCGAAGGAAGTCTTTGTTCTTTTATGTGGGCTTTGCTTAAACTCGAAACTTTGGTCGAGAATGTACTCACAAGCTCCTTGTAATATCCTTCATCATTCTCAAGATCTTGAAATTTGTAATTCTTGATGAAAAATTGGCAGTACTTTTAGCAAGATCCCAAATTTCTTGAACTAGGTCTATTTGTTTTTGTATTGCATCCCCAACATACTTTCTTATTGCTTGCAATAAACTTGATGAACCTTTACATTCACTACTGCTTTCTGGAATGTTTTCTAACACAAGTGATCTGAAAATCTTTAGACACCACTTATTGCTGAAAATATATACCTGCAGTATTTGACTTGTTTCCGTATAATTTCTAGGATCTATAAAGGTGATTGCAAAATTTTGATGAACGTATTTTTTACCCAAAACTCATAAAAACTGAAGATTAAATACCAAAAACACATGTAACATGACTCACATATGCCAATTTAATGGATTCTCTTAAATTCCATCACTCACAACAAGAAAATAACTTCATCATGAAATACTTGCGAAATTCTGAAACTTTTGACTATAAAGTCGACCAATTTTCAAACTGGCTCAATTTTACGTCGTTCAACATGCAAAACAATGCATTAAATACTCCTAAATGGAAAATTGAGTAAAAAGTTTTGCAAATGACCTCAAATCACAAAATCGACCTCACATTCACGATCCTTGTGAAAAATATTTTAATTTTGATATAAACCACTTGAAATTCCGTCAAGGTACCATTTGGCATGCTTTACGATGCAACAAAAAATTAAGTTGTACTTGGACGTACTTCTATACAGTCTGTACCATCTCGAGATCCATTCCCTATCTCGGGATTCATGCACCTCGAAATATGTGCATAGGGATGTGTGTACATTACATTGGGATGCATTCCCAATATATAGGGCAACCTCCAAAACCACCTCCAAAATAATTGGCAACTTATTTACTAAATTAAGTGGAATCTCCATTAAGTTTGGGGCATTAATTCAGTGGTTAGAACCTACCGCTATTGTAGCAGAGGTTATGGGTCCAATTCCTGTGGATGGCATATATATGATTATGTTTGTTTGTTTTAATAAATGGTGGTTATATATAATAATAATAATAATAATAATAATAATAATAATTATTATTATTATTATTATTATTATTATTATTATATAATAAACTCTAAACTCTCGACATTTAGTGGACTTGGGTTATATATACNATATATATATATATATAGTTTAAACAAAACTTTCCCGCCAGAATTTGTGATAGCCTCGCGGACTTAAGGTTCGGGTCATGTGAATATATATTAAGACCAAGGGCTGGGGGCTAGCCCCCAACCCCCTTTTCCCCATACGAATCTTAACATAATGTTAAATATAATATATGCCATATAGTTGGTAAGTCATATGTTATGGCATGTTGGTTGTGGGAGTTTTGTTAAGGCGTGGAGAGTTATGGAGGTTATGGGGTTGATTCCCCTTGACTCCATAATAATTTTACAACACTTTAACCATTATTGGCCAATGATGGGTTGCCACGTGGCAGCCTCTTATTAGTTAACCTGTGCCACATGTCAACAAACCATTGGACCACTCAGATGCCACTTGTCAACTCGTGATTGAACCACCTATGTTGTCCATCCAACTATACAATCAGTCCACGTGGCTCCTTGGGGTGTTTCCACGTCACTTATATGTTTGTGCCACGTGTCATTATATGGACATGACACATGTCCTTTTTACCCCTTTGACTTTTGACTTTGACTGCCCATAACTTTTGCATACGAACTCTATTTGACTTGTCGTTTGCACCGTTGGAAAGATGATGATGAGCTCTACGTGATGATGACATTTTCAAGACAATTTGAGATGGTCAAATTTTGAGCATTTATGGATCCCCTGGAACCTTTGTGAGCGTTCCAGATCCTCCTGGACCTCTGTGAGTGTTCTGGATCCTCCTAGAACACACTTTCCCACTGAAGAACTTTTGGACCTCTTCCCTCTTCCATCTTGTTGATTCTTTTGGAATTAAGTCTTCATCTAGGGTATTCGATATTTTGTACTATATTAGTGCGCTTCCGTCTGCTTCTCTGGAATATAGCTTTGACTCTGGCCTTTGGCTCTATAGCTAATATATATATAGCTTCGGTTCTGGCTTATAGATTCCCTAACAACATTAAAAGTCTTGTTCATTGAATCTTTGTTATATGTAATGTCCCTTTCCAAATAGGAGCTCCAGAAGAGGAGGCTTAATGGTCTAAACCACCCCGTTAGACTATAGCCAGGGCCAAAGAGGGGTAAACAAGGTTACTAGAGGTCACTCCAGTAACAGGTGTTATATTCGGAAAGTGGAATTGAGCTAATAAGAGTTAACAACGCTTTACTAGAGGTCACCCCAGTCACAGATGTTATATTCAGAAAGTGACATTGAGCTAACAAGAGTTAACAACGCTTTACTAGAGGTCACCCCAGTCATAGGTGTTATATTCGGAAAGT
>ML810502.1:200674-212069 GCA_009831015.1 Picea engelmannii | reverse complement strand
AACATAATGTTAAATATAATATAATATATGATATATTAAGACCAGGGGTTGGGGGCTATCACTCAGCCCCCTTTTCCCCATATGAATCTTAACATAATGTTGAATATAATATATGCCATATAGTTGATAAGTCATATGTTATGGTATGTTGGTTGTGGGAGTTTTGTTAAGGCATGGAGAGTTATGGAGGTTATGGGGTCGATTCCCTTGGACTCCATAATAATTTTACAACACATTAATCGTTACTGGCCAATGAGGGGTTTCCACGTGGCAACTTCTTATTGGTTAACATGTGCCACATGTCAAAAAACCATTGGACCACTCAAATGCCACTTGTCAACCTATGATTGAATGACCCGTGTTGTACAATTAGTTGTATGATCAATCCACATCCACATGGAACCTTGGGGGTGTGGCCACGTCACCTTTACGGTCATGCCACGTGTCATTGTACACACATGACATGTGTCCTTTTTGCCTCTTTGACTTTTGACTTTGACCTGAACTTTGACTTCCCATAACTTTTTCATATGAACTCTATTTGACTTGTTGTTTGCGTCATTGGAAAGTTGATGACAAGCTCTACGCAATGATGTCATTTTCAAGACGATTTGAGATTGTTGAGATTCGATCATCTATGGCTCCCTTGGGACCCCTGTGAGCATTCCAGATCCTCTTAGACCACTGTGAGCATTTCAGATCATTCCGGATCAACAAGTGTTGGTTTAATTGTATGAAGGGGCTCTAGAAATAAAGTTCCTGGCATTAAGGTTGCTTCTAATTAATTTATCTTTTGTTTCAATTCTAAATTTTTCCTTTCCATAGTATCAACAATCTGCTTCAAAGCGTCTCCGATTACACCATGGAATTGTGCAATTTCGACGATGCAACTCCATCAAAGTCAATTATCGATTTCCACTTTTCTAATGACTTTTTGTTTCTTGTATTAACTTTTTCTAGTAACAAATTTTGGGATACTTGATTGTAGGTCGCATGGTGCAAGGTAACATATTCTTCCTCGAAAATTTTTGGTTCCTTGGTAATTAGGGCTTCAATGATTCCCTAGTTTCTAATAGTCTTTGTGCAAACCAACTAGGTTCTTCAATGAGTTTATTAACATCCATTGCTCATGGAATTTCTTGGGTTTCAGGTATGCTCAACCCTATTATTGGTGTATTTCTTTTTCTTTTAATAGAGGTATACATAGTATGGGATTTTTCAAGATTTTTCCTTTGTGGGTTCTTATCACCACCATCATCTGAACCTCCGACTGATGCTTTTCTCGTTTCAATACCACTGGTCCTATATTTTGTTCTTGATGGAGTACTCATCTAAGAAGTAGTTGGTGAATTAGGGTTTTTGTATACTACTTCTTTTCCATTCTATTGGTAACCTTCATTGGTACTAATCAATTCTTCCATGTCATTCGAAACTTGATCTACTGCAATTTCAGAGATATCCAAATTATCTCTGACCCCTTCTTGAAATTGTTCAATTTTAGTGAAATACGAAGAATAGCCAATTAATTTCACATGTGCAGTGAACTTGTTATCCGAGTCAAAACCTTTAACAAATTCGGCTTCCTTTAAGCCAAGTTGGTCAAAATGGTCTGCAAGTTCATCGAGGTGGGTTATTTTCTTTACAATGAATTCTCTAATTTTCCATGGCAGGACTATGAACTGTTTTTTTCTCCTCTCATTGAATAAATGGGCCCATGTTTTATACTATATGTACATTTCCTTAGCAAAAATTTTGTTTGATACATAAAATGGGAGAAGAAAAGGGCTTTCTTCACCCCTAAACAACCTGATAACAACAAATTCCTCAAAAGTCTCAAAAACGCATTTTCCGGAGAGAGAGGTGGCAACTTCAAGAGATAATCTTGACGTACTAGGGACAAAAATCAACTTTTTGAACTCTAAAATGAAATTATTGTGAACCGGATAAAAGTTATATTGAGCTTTGTGTCTATACAGGGCCAAATACCATGTGTAAATTGGTTCCATATTGAAATCAATATTCCTTGCCCTAAAAAAGTCTTCAAATTCATGACCACAAGTAATGGAAAAGATGAGGTAAGAGGTCATAGAGAATTTTCAAGTCTTTTTTAAATTACCTAGTTGGAAAGAAACTTCACTTGAAATAAGGTGGCCCGAGTCTATAATGGCTTTCTCATGCAAAGAAAAATGCAGGACATATATAATGTTTCTTGGTACAGATGTAGTAGATTCAAGACCAATGATACGAATAAACAACCATGCAAACTCTCTGTATTGGTATTTTAGCAAAGTTACCTCAATCCTAGAAATACCAGGGTTACTGCCTAGGTGAACCAAGTAATTACTTAGAAACTTTTCTCCTCCTCTATGTTGTTTCAGGAATTCATTTTCCTGTTCATTTTTAAACCGCAAGGTGGATGTAGGAAGTTGTGACATTCTGGAAAATACTAAAGGAGCTAAAGAAATGGGTTGATGTCCTTGAAGTTGAATTATTCTTTTTTCAGAGTTGAACTTATATGCACACCATTCAACACGTTCTTTGAAATCTGTTACTTTTGGAACGCAACCAACTAATGTTATTCTAGAGGTCCAAATTAAGTTCGTCTTTTTCTCGGCCGGAGAAAGAGCATTGTAATAGTTGTATGCTCTCGACAATCAAAACTCTTGATTCTCACGCCCAAGTGTGTTTAGAGTGTCTCCGTAATACAACTCCTTTTTCTTACTCTACATTCTTTTCTCTGCTTTTGGCTTTAGCAATAGGTGGCACTACTGTCGATATTTACAATTTGGCATATTATTTTTACTTAATTTCACCACATATTGTCTTGATAATTCAATCAATGTAAATCTTGCTTTAATGTTGTCGGCTTACATGAGGAGATTTGAATTTATTGCAAGGTTTACAGGTGTTTGGTGAATTTAATAATGATATTATGCTTACACAAGTGGCAACTAATGTGGAGGGGAAATAAATGTGATGGGAAGTGGTGATGTGATGTCATGGCGAATGAAAAATGGTAAGTATGGAAGTTTAATATGAGGGTTGGGAAGTGCAAAGTGTAGTATGCGGGACTGCGGACCTGCGGAATTGAAGGTATGGAGAAAGGTAAGGAGGCCCACACCAAAACAAGAAATGTGACTAAGTATGGGAGATGGTCGTTCTGTGGGTCGTTGAGGTAGAGGGTGTATTTTGGAGAATACATGAATGCAGGTTGGTAGGTATGAGGATCTAGATACTAAAAAAAAAAGGTTAACAAATGTGCATATTGTAGTACGCGTGATTACAGACTTCAGACCTATGGACCTAAAGGTGTGTGGGTCCGAGACTTGTTTTACCCCCGCATTACTTGAATTTGGCTAAGTGTTGGGAAAATTCGACAAAGGACAAAAAGACTAAGGAAAATGAGAAAAATAAAAACAAGGGAAGAATCTTATGGATAGTTAAATGAAAACAAATATTGATCACGAGTGTGAATAAATAAAAGTCAACAACAAAGAAGATCATATCTAGAATCTTATCATCAGAGAGTTCCAAAAAGAATCCACCTTGGATAGATTGATTCTTTTTCGATGTGTCAATATTGTTCAAGGCTTCAAAAGTCATATCGCCTCATGTCTTCAACTTTATCTAATCTATGACAGTTACAAAATATTGTTCATTCTATCAGAAAATTTTATCATTCCCTATGCTTTGAGGACAAAGCATTTTTAAGGGGGGGAGACTTGTAATATACCTAAAGTATATTATATTTATTATCATGTAATAATATCTATAGAACAATTATTATGTGATATAGTCATTATAATGTAATAATGATAAGTCATGACCTTTGCCAAGGATTTGACTTATCATCCCTACGTGTATTTATATGCACATCATTGTATCTCATACCATATCATGAATAATAAATAATTATTATTTATCCCTTGTTGAATATATGGATTCATCCTTGTTATTATGGATGCTCGGGTGAAGTGACCAATATGTTTGATTCATTGTCTCATTTGGAGATAACGAGACCTCCATCCAAGAGATTGTAGGGAATTGATGAGTTGAGATGATTATGAACTTATGAAATACAATTATTATGTGAATCATATGCTTATGCTTGTTGTAATTTGGTTATGCTATCTAGGCTTAAGTGTCACTGTTTTGAAAAGGTATTATGAGGCAATTTGTGAAGTTCTAATTCTAATTAATCAAGATCTTCAACTTGATTTTGTTTTCTAGAGAAATTATTGTCTAGACCTTTCATTTAAAGATGAAAATCTTGACCTTATGTTGACTGGTATAATGCAAAACTTTATCATAGTAATTAAGAACAAGGATTTCTATGTTGTAAATCATCTTAGTATGTTGTATTTTGACTTACATATTGTTGCCATCAATGAAATGTTATACCAATAGACCCTACTTTTGATATGAAGAATGAAGGTACATTATATGGATCTTGGAGAGTTTATGGATAAAAATGGTGTTTTTGCACAAGCCACTCATACAAGGGAAACTATATAGAGATGGTATACATGCAGTGGGCATGCATCCATCCAAGCTCTGTTTTTTATATTACACTTGCATCCAAAAAGCAAGAGTGAAAAACTAATTGAAAGTAGCACTTTCCTATAATCAACAACCAACATGTCGACAAAGACAATGCAATTTCCTATACAAAATAGCAACAATGTTATTTGGCCTGATTTTAACTGTGATAATGGTTTAGTTTTCCATCTTTTTTTGTTTTTGTTTGTTAATTTCTTTCTTTTTAAATTTCCCCTCTTCTTTGCAACATCGTTGAACAAAAGTCTAATTTCGACAATAGAAAAATCAAGCAACATGTATATAGAGTATGCAAAGCAATGAGTCGTCACAACTAGGCATTTGAACCAAGACAACATCCACATGTATATATGTAGTAGGGATGAATGGTTTGCATTAGTGGTTGTGGGTTTGTATGTAAGCCAAGTTTAAATCTACCATTTCTTATGTTAATCTTATTTTTTTCATTTCTCTTTTTTATTATGGACAAGATTGAGGCTTTTTAGCAAAATTTCATGACGATATATACAACAATGCCCTCCTTGCCCATAAACTCTCCAAAACTCGTTATGAAATTATGCTCAAAATATATATGTAGTCGGGATGAATGGTTTGCATAAGTGGTTGGGTTTGTATGTAAGGTAGGCTTAAATCTACCATTTCTTATGTTAATACTATTTTTTTCATTTCTCTTTTTTATTATGGACAAGATTGAGGCTTTTGAACATAATATCATGATGGGTTTTGGAGAGTTTATAGGTAGGGAGAGTGTTCTTGCATATACCACACACACACACACACACACACACATGAGACAAGAGTTGTGTGTGTGTGTGTGTGTGTGTGTGTGTGTGTGTGTGTGTGTGTGTGTGTGTGTGTGTGTGTGTTTGACAATTGTTGAATGGTTTCTCCAGCCTAGAAAATCTTCTAAAGGCCTCCATAGTATGGAAGGCCTTAGTTTCTGGATTCCCTCCGGTGGGGGAATGGACAGTGTGTAAAATTGGCAATGGACAACAGGTCCAAATCGGAGAAGACCCTTGGCTAGGGGTCAGAAACGATTGTTGAATGGTTTTTCCATCCCAAAAAAAGACATCCATAGTATGGAAGGCCTTAGTTTATGCATTCCCTCCAGTGGGGGAATGGACAGTGTGGAAAATTGGCAATGGACAATAGGTATGAATCAGAGAAGACCCTTGGCTAGGGGCCATAAACAAATTCATATGCTCCGAGTCTCTCACACAAGATCTAACGACCCAACACATCTATACCATCCATGACGCTAAGGCAAGTGATCTACAACCACATGATAGATCTGGATGGAAGACTGCAATTTCCCTTAGGTTGGAAGGAAATTGCACCAACGAATGAAATCTCTTAATCCAACACCTTGTCTCTAATTTCACTGTCCTTAATGAAGAAGAACATAACTCACTGTTCTGGTCCAAAAACCCCAAAATAATCTCCCTCACCACCAAACTAGGTTAATCCTCCATATGCAAAGCCTTGTTTTCTGGAACCAAAAAATGGTGGTGGTAACCTCTATGGAAACTAAATGCCCCTCTTAAATGAAAAATCAATCTATGACTGGAACTAAACAACAAATTCCTCACTTGGGAAAATGGATTGAAATGTGGATGGTGTGGGCCCAACAGATGCTTCTTATGCAAGTCACATGAAGAAAATGTCTCACACATTTTATTGATTTCCCATATGCAGTTCAGGTCATGTAGCTCATCCAAAACAAGCTTAGGCTAAAATCAATATGGGAGAAGGTTACCCTAGAAGACTGTTGTAAAAGTTGGATGTTAGACAAAATTGTAAATCAATATAGAAGTTTTTCGAGCTTCCTGGTGACTAATCTTTGGTGGGCCCACAACATGAGCATTTTCAATGAGAAAGATACCCCCCCTGAAATCACTGTAGGCATAACTTTGAATCAAGTAGAAATATTCAAATCGGAGATAAAGTCTAAAAATCCAATGGTCCCGGTGATGCCTGAGCTCAGTTATGAAATCCCATGGGGTTTCTTTGATGGTGCATGCCAAGGACACCCCCATGTGTGCGATGTAGGCGTGGTTCTATTCATGAATCAAAATCACTACTCACATATCTGTTATGTGCCATGTACTGGAACAAATAACAAGGTGGAGTTCATTACACTCTAGATGCTATTGGAGACTGCAATAAAGAAAGATGTGAAAAAATTCCAGGTCTTGGGAGATTTGAAGTTGGTCATTGATTGGGTGCGTTAGAATATTATAGCCCAAGATGTTAGACTTGAACCTTTGTTGTGGGATATCAAATTGACCTTTCAATCCTTTGAGTGGCTCTCTTTTAGCCATATTCTACATGAACTCAACCAGAAATATGACGAGATCTCCAAGGAAGATTTAACGTTTCCTATAGGTGCCTTCGGTCTCTACCAATTCCATGATGGAGTAGAGACATAAGCAATGGAATTCTGCCTTTAAATTTCTGATCATTTAAGGATGTAGTATGTAGGGAGTAACATTGGTCATAGTTATATGGATTGTACATTCAATTTTGTAATTAATTTTGGATAGAATGGTTGTTTTCAAAAAGAATAGAAGTAACTGAACTGTAGTTTTTTCCACTTAGTGGCAGTAGAAGAGAAAGAAGTCAAATGACTAAACATGTACACACACACACACACACACACACATAGAGAGAGAGATGTACATACAATGAGCATGTATCCATCCAAAGTCCATTTTTAGTAGCACACTTGCATTTAGAAAAAGGAGAGCAAAATGAATTAGAAGTAACGCTTTCTCTATTTGCAACAACCCACACACCCATGAGGACTATGTTATTTTTTATACATAGCAACAATAGTGTTATTTACTTTGAATTTTACTGTAGTTATGGTTTAGTTTTCCATCCATTTTTGTTTTTGTTTGTTTGTTTGTTTTTAATTTTATTTTATCTCTCTTAAGTATCCGCTCTTATATGCAACATTGTATACCATTGTCAAATATAAACGTGACAAAAAAAAAGTAGACAATTTTGTTGATATAAAATCCTTATTGAGAAACTAGTTGAGCTCTGTGCTAATTCCCAAATTTCAAGGATTAAGTATATTGTTTTCTTGAAAATGTCTCCAACGCACTTCCTTACAACCATCAGTAAACTAGATGAACCATTTAATTTGGAAGTATATGAGACATCATCAAGAGTAAGTATTGGCTGAATAGCAGTGATATGCTTGACAAACAAAGGTCTTGGAATCATATCTATCTCTAATTCCTTAATTCTCTCTTTTAAAAACAAATTTTCTAATTCTATGTAAAAAATGGACTCCTTCAATGCTTCTTCGGTTGCATCATGAAATTACACGATTTTCGAGGGTGGAACCCCATGAAAATTGATTTTTGACTTCCATTTCTCAACAACTTTTTTACTTTTCATGTTTACTTTTTTAATTAATAGTTTTTTAGAACTTTTGTGGTAAACCACGTGGTAGTGTAACAAACTCTTCTTCAAAGATTTATGGCTCTTGGGAAGCCAATTCCATAACAATCACCCTGGTTTCCATCAATCTCCGCCCCAACCAACTAGGTTCCTCTCTTACATCATCTACTTCCATGACTTTGGGACTTTCTTCAATTCCAGGTACGTCATGTCCCCCTTTTTGAGTTTCTCTTTTTCTTGTTATGGAAGTATGTACAATATGAGATTTGTCCATTATTTTATTAGTAGGGTCCTTGTCCCCACCGTCGTCTGAATTTCTAGCGGATGTCCTTCTTTGTTCCAAACCACTACTTCGAGGTTTAGTTTTTGTTGAAGCACTTTTTTGGGATATATTGGGTGAATTAGGGTTCTTATTGGTTTCCTCTCTACCCCTTTTCCTGTAGCACTCATTAGTGCTTGTCAATTATTCAATATAGTTTAGGGTTTCTTCAACAGAGGCCTCGGGGAGATTCAAGTTATCTCCCCCTCTTTTTTCAAATTGTTCTGAGTTACTAAAATATGAAGAATACCCGACTAGAGACATATGTGTAGAAAATGAATCTTTAGGATCAAAACCCTTGATGTCTTTGGCTTCTTTCAGAATGATTTGATCCAATTGAACAAAAAAATCATCTAAATGGGAGATATGTTTGACACCGATCTCTCCAACCCTCCATATCAATGGAATATATTGTTTCTTCCTTTTCTCATTGAAAAAGTGTGCCCAATACTTATACTGTCTACACACTTCAGTGACGAAAAGTTGAACAAATACATGGAATGGTAACAACAAGGGTTTCCCCTGGAACTTGAACAATATTAGAAGACTAAATTCCTCCAAAGTTTCAAAAAATCCTTTCTCGACGAGAAAGGATGCAACATCTAGTGACAACCTTGATGCAGTAGTACCATGAATCATTTTCTTGAAAGCAGACATGAAACCATTTTTGACCGCCTAAAAATTACATTGGGATTTATGCCTCCATAAAATTGGGTACTAGACATAAGTTGGTTCCTTCTTAAAATCAACATTTCTTGCTCTAGGTAAGTCTTCAAATATGTGACAGTGAGAAATAACAAAGATCAAATATGAAGTCATGTAGAATTATTTTTTTCTCAAGGCCCCCAACTAAAATGAAATTCCGTTTGAGATGATGTGATTCTAGTCGATCATGGTGTTTTAATGAATAACATGGTGGAGAATGTACACAATTTATTTTGGCACAGAGGTTGTGGATTCTAGTCCAATTATTCTGGTGAAAATCCAAGAAAAATATTTATATGGATACTTCAGAGAACTTACCTCAACATGAGTGGAATTGGTGTCAATTCTTGGGCTATTGAGATAACTTTCAAGAAGGTATACTCTTCCTCCATGTTCTTGGAGAAACTCATCTACTTATGCATTCCTAAAAATCATAGTTGGGTCTAGAAGTCACAACATCCTCCTGAATACTAAAGGGGACAAAGAAAATGGTGACTTCCCTTGTATTTGAATGATTCTTCGCTTTGTGTCAAACTTATCGGCACACTAAAGTACCCGTTCTTTGAATTTTGTTACCTCAGGTACACACTCGTCCAATCCAATGTATGAATTCCAGACCTTGTTTAACTCCTCTCCAGGGAGAAGAGACAAATACCACTTATATGCCTGTGACGACTGGAATTGGTGGCCTTCATTTCCAAGGGTGTTGAAAGTGTCTTCACAATACAAGTATTTCCATTTATTTGACATGTCTTTACATTGATTTCCTTTTTTACGAATATGTGGCGCTCATGTCGATATAATATTTTTACAACATGGTGTTTTAATTCTTTATTTATTTTACCATGTATCGCCTTGATTATCGACTACTGTAGCTCTTATTTCAAAGTTTCTAGTTCGCATGGTCCGATTTTGAATTTATTACAAATCTTTTACAAAATCCATGCCACTTAATAACAATATTAGGTTCACACAAGTCGCGGTTGACGTGGTGGTGGGAATTAAATGCCATCGCAAAAGGTGACATGATGTTGGGAAACATTAAAAATGGTTAAGTATGGAGGTGTGAAGTGAGGAATGGAAAGTGCAATATGATGAATGGGGGATTGAGAGATGTGAGACTGCAGGGTATGGAGAACGAAAGAGAAGCAAGAGGGACTCATGCATCCATGGTGATGAAATCAGTTAAGTATAAGAAATGTTGATTTTCGAGTTGAAAAAGTGGATGATTCATTCTGAAGGACGTGGGATTGCGAGACTATGGGTCTTGGGAAAAAAGAAAATGGAATGAGGGGTGTCTCACATCTGCATTCAAGAAATCGGCTAAGCATGGAAAAGATAAGTGGTTTATTATGCATGATGTAGAAATAAAAGGGGTCTCTCTTAGTGTTACAGGTTTGTGGGTTACGAGACACAGACATTTGTGGGATGAGGAGTGGATTGGTCTCTCGCAACAAGACTCTCACAACATAGAAAATGACTAAGTGTTGGGATCGCAGGGTGAGAAAAGTGACTGAGTATATATTTGTGAGTTTGTGGACTTGATGGTTGTTCGATCCGTAAACCACATTTTAAAGGGAAAAAATGACCAAGTATAGAACATACAAGAAACATAAGAGGAAAAGAATAATACTAAGGATGGGTCTTTGTACACTAACATTAATCAACAAATGTAGATCAACAAATATATAGATATATAGTATGAAAAGTAATGAGTTGTCATAGCTAGACATCTAAATGAAGACAATAATCATGTCTATATAGTAGGGATTATTGATTCACGTTAATGGTTGTGGTCTTGTATGCACCATTAACAACATGGTAACAACATTATGATATAATCTAGAATATTATTGTTCATATTAGTTTTCATATTAAATACAATAACATTTAATACTTAATATTTAAGTACAAAGTTAGGTGTGGCAAGTGTAGGGGCATACTCACTAATCCTGGAGGAGAATTTGAAATTTCCTATGCTTTGGGATTGGGAACGCCATCTAACAACTAGGTAGAAGCTTATTTGTTGCTCCAAGGGCTAAGGTTAGTGGTGGAAAAGCATATTCAACATTCAATCATTTTGGGGGATTCTAGTATAATTATTAAGTTTATGCATAAGAAAATATGTCATGTTGATTATAGACTTGACTCAATTCTGACTCGAGCACAACATGAGGCTTCAAAAATCCAAAAAATATCATTTTTTTGTGTCGTAAAGAGCCATAATCACCAAGCTAACTTACTACCTAACGAGGCAATACAACTTAAAATGGGGGAGATTTAGGTTAATGGTCAATTAACCATCCAAGCTATACCTTAATTTTTCCGATGTGTTTTAAATGGCAAGTACCATATACATATCATGCCATGTGTCCCTCACTTGCAAGTCCATCCACCGAGGCA
>ML810502.1:148508-167562 GCA_009831015.1 Picea engelmannii | reverse complement strand
CCATGTACCAAGTATGTATCAAATACACATAAAATATGACTCATCAATATGTACCAACATCATCAACTATACACCTCATGTATGTGTCGACTCATCGACTACTTGTCTCAACCATGTACCCAACATGTACCTCAACCAAAATCTCTCATTAATTTCATCATCCAAATATGATTTGTAACTCTGTAATAGACCTGGTGTATATAATCACATACCTGCAAACCTTCATTAACTTTAACAACAAGAGACTATCATTTTCATCAAACTTTACTTTAGTCTCACATGACTAGTTTTGGATTAGTCAACAACCCTAACTTGAAATAATCATAACTATGTACCTGTAATGAATAAAGATCTAAAAAATAGTACACAATGTTCTTCAGTGTATTTTATGCAATTCCTCCAGGTGTCACTACTTGGAACCTCTCAGAAAAGGATTTATAGCAAAAATGACATACCTTGTTGAATTCTGGCTTATTCTAGAGAGTGAACTTGTAGAGCATGCCCCACATAGAATATTTGTTGTATGGATCTAAAAATTGTAGAAAGAATACTACAGAATTTAATATAACCAATACATTTGTTCTCACTAAATTTGGATATGTTATGAAGAAGTTATGACATTTTTACCCTAAACACTTGTTTTAGACTAATTTCAAGACTAGCCACAAACACTATTTTCCACGGAGTGTAACTCTAAAAATACAACGACCCACAAGTAGAAATTTGTACCACATCTACTTGGATATGTTTCCTCAATGACCGCCCAATTTCACGGTCTGAATCATTCTATAAAAAAAATTATTGCGAAAATGGTGAGATGACCTGTAAATAACATACCTTAGAAAACATCATCAAAATAATTTATCCTCCCTTGAATTTCAACCTTCTTTACTTCACCTTCCCTCTGAAATTCGACTTAGATATCCTTTGGTTAGCTCAGTCACCTATAGATATGCAATATGCTCAAGTGTGATTAAAATTAGAGAGCCTTGCCTCTTATTTATACTTTCATGTGGCTTGCTCAACGGGTTACCTTTTAACCATCTTAACCCACTTTCCTTATTTTAGGGTTAACCCACTTCTAATTTCTCCATTAACTTTATTATTTAAATAGTTTCTTTTGTATTCACTTTGAATTATAGTACACTCATCACTTCACTTTATTATTTACCTTCCAAAATCTCTTAAACCACTTTGACTACTTTGACCTTTTGTGGCTTCTAGATGACTCATGAGGGTTCTCCAACTTCACATGGCCATAACTCTCTAATCGTGAGAAGTTACATGATGTTACACATACCACTGGAAATGGAATGACATGTACTATCCATATAGAATATTCTTTCTTGTAAATGTATCAAAACTCATACCATTATCCATGAATCAAACTTGGTTCCATTACCCAAACCTGGGTTCTCCAACTTCTCATGGCCATAACTCTCTAACCGTGAGGATTTATGTGACATTCCAGATACCACCGGAAATGGAATGACATGTAATATCCATCTAGACTAGTCTTACCTTAAAATATGTTAAAATTCATACCATTATACATGAAACAACCTTGGGTCCATTACCCAAACCTTTGTGCTACCAGAATTCTCTACTGGACTTTCTCCAAAGGTTGACATCAATCAATAAGGGTTGACATCAATATACAATATCACTCTCCAATGGTTGACATCAATGAAAACGAACTGTCCATCAACCTAAGCCAATTGTCTAACATATATTTGCTTTCAGGGGGGCATGGAGCCTCCACACTCTATCCCACCACCAAAGCTTATCCCCAATTAAAACAACCTCTGCTTGGGTTATGTATCCAAGTTTTGTTGTAAAAGAACTAGTGGTTGGGTTTTTAGACCAACACAATGAATATTCTTTGTCTTCTTTCAATCTAACATAGATAAAATTCCAACATAATCATGCCATTCTACTTCCAGTGGGATTTATAATCCTAATTCCTGATCTGATTTCCACCCTGGCTGAACTATTAGATCATGGATGGAGATTTCAGATCCTAAACATAGAAACACCCTATCACGTGTAGTTTCTCAAGGAGGGGTTCTGAAAGCCTGAAGTTATTGGCCACTCCTATCCATGGTTCCTTGCCCACTCTAAAGTTTTTCCCATTACCAATATACCACACAGTCCACGTACCAATAAGAAAATGTCTACAAATGATTTCCATACAATAGAATAATTATTGGCAATATTTCGAGGATTTCAAAACCATTCCTCTATAGAGAGGCCCCTGAGGTATTTTGAGATCACTACTCTCCCCCACAACGATCTGATGTAAGTAAGCCTCCCTAAATTTCTTGTTGCTAGGGATTGGATGAGAAGGAATATATTTTTAATACCCCAACCACCTAATTTCTTGGGCTGAGAAATTATTTCCCGACTTACCAATGGAATCCCCTTAGACTTTTTACTTCCCATCCACATAAAATGAGAACACGTCTTATGCATTTTTGAGAGTATACCTTTGGGAATTTTCAAAATAACAGACTAATAGAGTATAATTCTTTCCAAAACTGCTTTCAGAAGTACCAAGTGACCTCCTCTCGATAGCCATTTTTTACACAAAAGGACATACATTCTTCTATCTTTATGGAGATCCATGTCTAGTCTTCTAATGATTAAGAGTTGGGTTTTAAGACAAAACCAAGATATTTCATTCCTTATTAAATCGATTTGCAGAGGAAAGAGAGAACCTCATTTAATTGATCCTGCAAGTCCAAACTAAGAAAGTGGAAAAATAGACATGATTTGGTATTGATTTCCATGCCAATGACTAAAGAATACATCTCTAGAGCATTTTTTAGAGACACAAATTCTTGGTGAGAACCTGCATCGAATATCAAAACGTCGTCAACAAACAACAAATGTGAAATGACCTCTGAGAGGGAAATTTTGACACCATACATATCTTCCTTTACCTTTGCATCAACCATGATCCTACTCAGATCGTCGACAACAATAAGAAAAATAAATGGGGACATGGGACATCCTTGGCGAAATCCTCTAGAAGAGGATTTTTTTTTTTTGAAGAACTGTTGATTAGGAAAGTGAAAGAAGATGTGTTGACACACTCCATGATTCAGTTGACCACATAAAGGCTCATCCCCATTTGATCCAACACCAACTGTAGATAAACCCAATTAACCTTGTCGAAGGCTTTCAATAAGTCGAGTATGAGCACAACTGAAGCAATTATTTTTGTATTTATAAAATGAAGGACTTCCTAATCCAAAGCCACAACATCGTGGATTTTTTTGTGGAATAGGAACCCAAATTTTCTTCTGAGATGATCTTGCTCAACATAGGTTTGAGCATGTTTGAAATTATTTTAGAGATCAACTTACAGACAATGTTACAACAAGATATAGGTTTGAAGTCCTCAAAGGACCTAGCATCCTGCTTCTTAGGGATCAACACTGTTGAGGAAAAGATATGAATTTATCTTACTCAAGCATTTTCGAATCTTGTTTGGCTAAGGAGAGATAGTCGAGAATATTACCCTATGTTTATAGCCTCAAAAAGTGTTTCCCAATCCACAAGTATTAATTACGAGAGCTTAGGCTTATTTTTTTAAGTAAAAAATTGTTAAAAAATATAACAAATATAATTTTCTGAATATAATGGATTGCAAAAAAGTAAACGTGGAGATCAAAAGAAAAAATACCAAGTCACATATTAACACAGATGAGACATAATAGAAATTGCTTTATTTCATATCAAGAAATCAAAAGAATCGTTCTCTTTACAAAAATACTCGTGGGGGCATGGACCAAGGTCAAACTTAGATATCCCCGATGAAAACCGTACAAAAGGACTGACAAGAACTAAAAACTGAACTTTAAAATCTGGATCAGCTTGCCACATACTACTGCCCACTTGACTCTACACAATATCCTTTATCATTCATGAAATTTAATTCATAAACAGAAAAGTCTACATAGACTATCAAAGATAGATCAACACCTCTGAAACAAGCATATGAATGATATGGTTCAGGTTTGAACCTTGTTGTCTACAATAGGACCCTGCTGTCATAAAAGAGAATTAGGATTTTAATGAATTGAAGAATGAATAAAAACTGAACTATCTCAATAAAATTCAAGAGCAAACCTTAGTATGCTTTCTCCTTCTATTCTCCCCTTGTTCTTCCTTCTCATTTGGCTTTTATGCATTCCAAATTAGTTGAAGTAGTTCAACTACCTCATTTAGTTAAGTTAACTAAAGCCCAACTAACTTTTAATTTAAAGGAGGAAATAATAATAATAATAATAATTAAGGGTCTTTTATTAAATAATAACTAGTAGGTGAGACCCCTTGTGAGTCCCTTTATTTCTTAACAAAATAAACACAATTAAACAATCAATCAAACACATGCCTCCTTGTGGCTCCCATAATTATTTTCACAATTTGAAATTTAAATATCATAAATATTTCAAATTATATCCAAACATGTAAATATCCATAATATCCAAAAATAGTTTGATGTTCAAAACTTTCAGCAGTCCACTGTCCTCAATAAATCAATAATAAATACATAATCAAAAACCATATTTTCCACTTTGAGAGGCAATTTTTCCTTTGTTGCTGCTATCCCCTTTTGACTTACCTGAATTAGCCTTAGGTTGGGTGGAACCTTGAGGCTTGATCTCACTAATGACATGGGCGCAGTCATCTCTCAAGTGAATACAAGATGATATTGACTTGGCTGAGTCATTTGAAAGAGAGGAGGGAGCAACAACAACTTTACCTTTAGCATGCACATGGTGGGCCTCAATTTTGAGTCTTTTGCTTGCGTGGGAGGACTGTACAAGTGAGTGTGTAGAGGCAATCTAAACATGTGGGTTAACAAGTGGAGGAGGAGGAGGTAATGGCAAATTTGGCCATCCACGATGGTGGGAGACTGTTGGATGAACAATCTCCTTCCATCCATCATTCTCGGGAACTTCAAGTTGCAAAGATACATGAGGGGGCACATGGATACCAGGAACATGTTGGGGCTAGAAGGGAGGCCTCTCTGGCCTAGGCTGGACTATCCCTTGTCCAATTCAATTGAAAAATCCAGCTTGAAAGAGTTGGTTTAACTCTTGAGGATCGACATCGAAATGTATTGAGAATCTGGGCCTTCTAATCCCTCTGTTCCAGTTTCCTCTGCCCTTACTGTTTCAACCATGACTTCCTCTACTGAAGAATCTCATCCTGTATGCAACAATTATTAGCAACTAGCTCTTAAACAAACCATACATGACATTCTCTTAATATTAAACAAAGTTTGGCTCATCAATTAACATAAGACCCACGCAATCCAATCCATAAAATTTATTTAATAATTGTCAATTGAGCAGGGGGTGAAATAGGGTTCATGGCATATCTGGGGGGATTGTATTGAGCGAAAAAGTGATATCATGACAGGCAGTAAGAACATGATTATTGCTCGACAATTCATTAAATAACTGACTGTGCAATAATACCAAAACATATTAGCTACCATCTATCTCTATGTTATTTTATATCACTGTCATATAGAGTTTTAATTTAATTTTAGTGAACAGGGTGTGCAAAATGAATTTGGGATCGTGAGAGGATTTATAATGAGCGAAAAAGTGAGAAAATGAGAGGGAATTAAATGGATATCGTTCATAAAATAAATTAAATCAATAAGCTATCATAACTCTGTTTCAAATTTAATCCAAAAAGCATCCACTTCCAAGACCAAAACATTCATTGTTCCTCAATTGCATACAAACTGCTTGTTGTCTCAATAAAACAATTTCATTTCCTATAAATCTTCAATTTATACTGCACAATGATCCTTGTTATCTATGCCCAACATTCATCCTTGGTACCCATGATATACAATCAAAAGTTATTGTCCTCTAACAAAAATCAGGCCCGATTTAAACACACATAGGTTGCTTTTAAAATCATGAATAGACTTAAGAGAATGCTCGGTGAACCAATCATACACATGTATCTATCATATAATTGACACAATCTTGAATCGACAACAACCGTCAACCCCCAAAATTGTAACCCTAAGCCTGATCTCTGTGTGCATCAATATATACATACTTCCTTTTAAAAGGAATGACCCACGGAACCATATGATGTATGAAGAGAACATAACGATACTGCCACATAAGTATCTTCTTTAAACTTTGACAGAATCATGATCTTGCTTGATAAAATAATCACTCACACATGTGTCTTCTTAACTTAAATGTAATCATGATCAGGCTAGGATTAATCACAATAATAAAGACCATAATTGACAAGAAGGGAAAGTCTCAGGTGGTAGTTAACCATACTTGTCTTTTCTGTTCAAACAAATTCATCACAAAGAGGACATAGAGATTTAACCAAGAGATGGTTCTTGAAGCGAGTGAACTCATACCATTAAAATTTCCACAGTCATTAAACCCGAAATCTTGACAAACCCCAGGAGGTGCCCGAGCGACATAGAAGCAAGTCAGACTCCAAATTGAGCTCTTTAGAAATTAAATGCAGAGAGGTGACGAAAGTCTACTTGACTTTAGAAAACATAGAGAGCTCATAGTCTTTTACGTCCTCATATCCATTTACCACTGAGTAACAACCACAAGCCACACATATAATCTTGAACGAATAGAGAGCCATACTCTTTAAAAACACCATAGTCCTTCAACCTATAACCCCAATATTTTGATAGGAACCATATTGGAATGTCCAAGTGGAAAATAAGGCAATTCAAGTTAAACAACCCAGACACACACAGATGCTTCTAAAACTTTTTTGCAGAGAGGAACGAGGGTTAATTTAACAATGAAGGGTACTTGAAAACACAGAGATACCATGTCTCTTTCCAACACCCAGGAGGTCGATAAATTTCGAAAATAATTGACAGTGAAGCCACACAACATAACAATCGTCATTATAGCAGGGATGAGAGGGGTGGGTGTGAAAACTCTTCACAACTCGTATCCATTCAATACATACACAGACCTGAATTAAACATTCGGGGCCAACCAAGATTGGAATTCTGGAAAGATTTCAGTGAAATGACAGTAAAGAACAAGTCATCAACAATAGCTTGGGGCTTAGAAAAAAGAACCATATCACTATCAAATGTTGCATTGCAACTTGGATAAAGAATCACAACCACCACCGAGAGGGGAAAAGAGTTAACACCAATTTATACACATAATGGTGGTTAAAACCCCTCAACCATAAAAACAGAGCTCGTTGCACCACTGTTACCATTATTTCACAGAGAACCATCATAAAAAACCAATCTGACCGAGTAAACAACCAATTCACAAACTTTATAATCGATAACACCCATTACTTCGCTTATAAATGCCAACATTTTGCAGTAATCACATAGAACCCAGAACACAATATTTACACTCATTCAAAAACTCAAGAAAACACAGAACCCATGCAATCTTTAGCCACCATTTGATTCATAATACAGAGAGTCCATCATGGATGGAAAGATAAGAGCCATACCTGTGGGAAAATTGCTTGAATGACGAACTGGTCGAATTTTCCCCTTCCAATCCTGAAAACGCGTAGCTTCCACAACCAACAGAGCAACAATGCAACTATGTTAGGGTGACGGGCTCAAGGGAGGTTTGGAGTGAGGTGTAGTAAATGCACATCGTTTCCTCACCTGGCCCTATTCAAATCCATGTACGAGCCAATAAATTAACATAACATTCACCATTAACATCAAACGATATCCAATCCCAAAATTCAATGCCATATCCTTTGTATAAATTTGATACCATATCAATTGCATAGTGTGCCACCTGAGACATATAACTTATACCTTAACTTTATGTCATAACTTTAACAATAATCATGTATTAACATTACCATATGTGCCTCTATATTATATTTTAAACAAAATCACATAGTATAACAACTAGGCAATGGCCTTAGGAATTATCCATAGTTCATTTATTTTTGTTTTGATCAAACTCCCATTTTATTATCCTTTGCATAAATCATATATGGATTAGTAACCAATGTTATAACATAACATAACATAGAACCTGTAAACAATATGATTCTCATAACCATAGAACTTCCCTGTATCGCAAGTAAATATCAACATCATTTAGCCACAATGGATCAACCACCCATTTATCATATCAAATGAGACCAAGTCTGCATCGTCAAAAGTGTAGGATTGTGTATGCAATATCATAACAACAACAACATATGAGCGTAACATGTCCATTTTTTGCGCCTCTAGTCTACAAGGGGGTCCCAACTACTAGTTAAATATTATTATCATAAATAAATAATAGCGTTTAGCAATCCTTTGCAGACATAATTCATCGTTGCAATTTTAATCGTCAACAAACCGGTGACTCCATAGGGAAATTTGTTTCCAACAGATTAAGAACTCATAATGTCTAGTTTTGCAGATCATGTTACATCAGATCAAGAAGATATACATCAAAATGACTATGCAACAGGGGGAAGTGAGCGGATTTAAGGGGAAAATGACTTGGATTTTGGGAATAACTCATGGAAAGTGTTAAGTATGAGGGGGTTTATCCCTGTAAGTATAACCATTCAATTAATCATAGTAAAGCATTCTTGACTTCAAGGAGAAAATTTTTCTGGTATGCTCTTTTGAAACTTGGAGCGGATGGAAGAAAAGGGAAAGCAAAAGAGGGATAAAACCAACTATCTTATAAAACAACAATTGTAGCAGATAAGAATTTCAATGATGCCTTCGAGGGGAACATCATGACAGCTGTGTAACCTGATTCTTATTGATTAACAATACTTTGCAGAATATCGTCGTTGTGGAAAAACTCATCCAACATTTTATTTTGACCAGAAATGAAGTCAAATAAAAAAAAAAATAACAAGAAATGAAGTCAAATAAAAACAAAATAACAAGAAATGACATAGCAGAAATGAAACAGTAGGATTGAAATAAGAAACAGAAATGTAAAATCGAAGAAAATAAAACAAACTATAATACAAAAAACATTCCATACAACGTTAAAACTTTTAAGTTGGTTCCACGTAGTGTTTTAAGTGGGAACCGTTAATGCTATAGGAAAACAATTACTCTTGTAAGTCCTTTAGGATGTAAGGGTTTGCGCCCAGGACAAAAGCGATCTTAAAAGGACCCAACCATAATTTTCGAAACTTTGAATGCCTTCCTCTATCAGCATGAGCTGAATCCCACAACAATACTTTCTCATTAACCTTAAATTTGACAACCTTAACACTTTTGTTGAAATATCTTTTAGCAGTCTGTTGTCTTCTCTTTATATTATCCAAGGCAAACGTCCTTTGCTCCTCTAAAGCCAAAAGTGCATTCATTATGTGAGAAACATCATAAGAATTTAATTCTTCTACCTGTAGCATTAATGTTAGGGAGGAAAGTTTCAACTCTGTAGGTATAATGGCTTCTTGACCATAAACAAGTTGGAAAGGAGTGCAACTAGTGCTCACCTTGGCGATAATGCGATCTGCCCAAAGGGCATAAGTGAGGAGAGTGTGCCATTGACAAGGCTTATCTTCAATGAGCCTCTTGATAACTCTAACCAAATTCTTATTGGTAGACTCGGCCTACCCATTACCTTGGGGATAATAAGTTGATGATGTAAAATGTTTAACCCCCAATTTAGCTAAAAATTGGGTCAGCTTAGCAGAAATAAAGGCAGGACCATTGTCTGTAATAATTTCCAAAGGAAGACCAAATCTGGAAAAAATATTAGTTTCAAGAAAAGAAATCACATGCTCATCCTATGAATGCTTAAGCGGGACAACTTCACTCTATTTCGTAAAATAGTCTTTAGTTGTCAAGATAAAAACTTGCCCTGCTGAAGATGGAGGATTATAGGACCAATAAAGTCCAAACCCCATTTTGAAAAAGGAAAGTCGGGGAGGACAAGTTGTAAAGGCATAGCATAAAGACGTTCTTTCCCAACAAACTTCTGGCACTTGTCACAAGATCTTGAAAAATTATAAGAATCACAAAATATTGAAGGCCAATTGTACCCTTTCCTGATAATCTTAAAAGCAGTGGTTTTAGCAGAAAAGTGATCTCCTACATGAATAACAGAATTTGAAGATCCATGAGTCTCTTGCAACAATTTTTGTGCTTCCTCATTGTTCACACAACAAAGTAACATACCATCGACATATCTCCTAAACAAGAAGTCTCATATAATGACGTATCTAGCAGATTCGAGGTGGAGCCTTCTTCTTTGATGAGTATCTAAGTTATCTGGACATCTTTGATTTTGCAAGTAATACATCAGATCTTTATACCAAGGATGTTCAGACACATGAAGGATTTGATTTTCGATGTAAAACAATGTTGATAGAGAGTTATCTTGTTCATCAATTTCTTCACTCATTTCAACATGTTGAGCTAAGTGAAGGGCTAAGTCACGTCCCTTGATAGTTTTAGAAGTCATGATGGTTAGATCATGCTTATGAATCTTGGCAAGCCAATGTGCAAGCTTCCCTGAAAGATAAGTCTGTGAGAGAAAAAACTTGACAACAGGTAAAGGGACTTTTACCAGCGTATGCTTACCTAAGATGAAGTGGCAAAAATTTTCAATATCTTTAACAAGAACGAAAGCATGCTTTTCAATAAAACAATATTTAAACTCATCATCTAACAAGCTTTGACTCATGTAAGCCATTGGTTTTTCATTACCTTTGTCATCACATTGCATGAGGATAGCATAAACTGCTTCTTCTGTGGCATTAGTATATATCATAAATTCCTTCTCAAAATCTGGCTTCGCCAAAATCGGTGCAAAATTGATTGCGTTCTTGATCCCTAAAAAAGGATTTTCGACATCATATGTCCAATAAAAGGAGTGATCTTGCTTAAGAAGATTATGAATTGGATTTACCATTACAGCAAAATCAGGACCAAACCTACAGACAAAGTTAATAGCACCCATGAAGGCTTGAACCTCCTTTTTGGAAGTAGGAGCAGGAATATTTAGGATAGCAACAATCCTTTCGGGATCTATGCTTATTCCTAAATAAGAGACAATGTGTCCAAGGAGCTTTCCCTTGGTAATGCCAAAAATAGACTTAGAAGGATTTAAAGAAATGTCAAAGTTTCTACATCGCATGAGAATCTTTCTAATATGACCGAAATGATCTGATCGGTTTTTAGAATACACAGTTAAGTCATCAAGATAAATCTAAATAATTTTACCGATCAAATCGTCAAAAGCTATTTGCATAGCACTTTGAAAATTGGCACCTACATTAGATAATCCAAAAGGCATATGTTCATAAGAGAAAGTGCCCCAACGAGTAATAAAAGTGGTTTTATATTTATCTATCCTTTTCACATTGATTTGATTGTAACCAGAAAAACTGTCAAGTAAGGACATCATCTGTGACCATGCAACTTGCTACAAAATCATTTCCATATTAGGGAGAGGAAAACGGTCTTTAACACTGGCCCTATTCAATGCGCAAAAATCAACGCATAATCTAATCTGACCTGTTGCTTTCCAAACGAGAACCAAATTAGAAACCCACTCAAAATACTTAACATGGAAAAATATCCCAGCCTTCAAGCGTTTTTCCAACTCCTTTCGAGTAGTTGCTTCCAGTGCAGGGTTAATGGGTCTTTGTTTTTTCCTAACTGGTTTTATGCCTTCCTTGATAGGAATGGCATGATGCATAATAGTAGGATCAAAACCACGAATATCCTCATAAGACCAAGCAAAAACATGTTGAAATTCACCAAGCAACTTAGTGAACTTCAATTTTTCTTCATCAGAACATTGGGCACCTATTTTAACATTGTTTGGAGAGTCGGGTGTTCCAATGTTCAAGAAAATGGTTTCGCACACTTTCCTTTTTTACTCCTCTTCTTTATTTTTTCTTTGTTTCCTACATCACTCGATGAAAATGAACTTTCTAGAGGAGGCAAGCCCTTAGTAATTTTGTTATCTTCCATGGATATAATTTCCTTAGGCTTATAAGGTTCATTTTGAATGAAATCACATATGCTCTCATCATTAGGGAAGACCTACCATAACTCTACATTTTCAGGGATATGCGGATGATACAAATATTGAAAGGTGCAATCAGGTCTTTTTGGCAGAAGTTGTCAAGTAGGAGAGGCTGCAAAAACAGCTAAACTGTTAGCCATTGAATTCAATTCCCTTTTAACATGAGTGATGTTGAAATATAGTAAGCTCGAGATAAGTGCCCAAACAGTTTGGGTGTAACATTTCATTAACTTGTTTCTAGGAGAATATATCTTACGTATAAGGTTTACAACAAATTTGGAATCCCCAAAAACTGTAAGGTGACCACAACCTAAATTATAGGCATTTTCAATGCCTAACAGTAACACTTCAAATTCAGTGACATTGTGTGTGCAAGAAAACTCTAACATATAGGAAAAGTTATGAATTTTACCCACAGGAGAGTACAAGATAATACCAACTTTGTTTCCTTCATTGGAGCATGAACCATCAAAGTGCATATGCCACAACCCATCCTCTATGTCGATTTGTTCCAAGGCAGTGTTGTCCTCATACGCAAAAATGGAGTACACTCCTAGGTCCTCCTCGATATAATTCACATTAGGTTGTGGGATGCTTTCTATATAAAGTGAAATTATCCCCTCCCTTAGAACTATGATGTTTTTACCATTTCGAGAAACACATAAGTGTGTCCCTTCGAGTGAGAGATATCCACCCATCAAAGATTGCTAATCTCTTCCTAAGATGATCGAGTAATTACTCACTGGCATATCAATTACCTGAATATTAAGGGTTGTCCTTATTTCATGATGTGCGCACAAAACCAAGGTCATGTCCTTGATTCCACCTATGGTTGTTTGTTGTAAACTATTATAAGAGAGCATGCTTTTGGAATTTTCATTTGTACAAGACAAGCCTAGCTCTTCCATAATAATCTTCGACATTACACTTGGGCCCAAACTGTCGTCAATGAAACAACAATGGGCTCTTTTATCCATAATCTTTACATAAATAAAAAAACGGGGGGTTCTTTACAGGGTGTCTAAAGTTATGTACACCTACTTTATTTACAATTGAATCCTCTTCATCTACCTCTTCAAAGAAGTTGTCTACAATGGAAGATTTTCCTTTCGTAAAAAATTTCAGATGCTTTCATTGCTCAGGGAAGGTAACCATGTCCAGGAGGGTAGCATCAAATTTAATATTAGCCAAATGATTGAGAATGTTGTATTTGGAAGAGGGAATAGGAGAGGTAGTTCCTTGACTGCCAGGAGCCTTAGAAACCTGAACAGTAGCAGCTAGTGAAGATGATCTTGGGCTAGAATAAGTGCAAGGAGGATCATACTTACCTTTTGGAGCATAGGATTTATTCCTAGTATTTATGATCATAACATCCTCTGGATCTGCAAAGTCTAGGACAAAAATAGTAGTTTTAGGTCTTTTACCAAAGATTTTATCTCTGGAAATCTTCTTTACTTCACACGTACTTTCCTCATGATGTTCCTCACAAAAGTTACACCAACTACGAGGAATGATGGCTTTAGGTTGAAAGTTATTTTCATTAAGATTCTTAAAAGGTGGTGAAGAAGAAGATGAGGCCCCAGGGGTAAGAGAGGGGACATTTCCTTTCCACTCATACGCTATCATTTGATTATTCATGCCATGTACAAGTTGTAAGAGGACAGACATATCCGTCTATTTAATTGAATCTCCCTTAGGAAGACATGTTCTTTCAAGTTGTTCTTCATACTCTAAACAAGTATGCAAAGCAGAACCAAGGTTATCAATGTCCTTTTCCTCAAGCCCGTGATGATAGGGAGAAGGTGGAGCATTATAATAATGCATTAAAGTGGCTTGGTTCTGAGGGCGAATAATTTTGGGGATTTGGTTATATAATTTGGTGAAACGCAAGTTGAAAGACTTTATAGTTTCACCATCCTTATAAGCAATGTTATTGTACTCTCGTAACAACTTAGCTAGGATTTTGGACCGCCCATAGGTATAGTTGAACCAATAGACTAACTCCTCCCAAGTAGAAATAATCTTAGGAGGAAGGTCAAAGAAATCGGTTGCAGCCTTCCCTTCAAGGGAATTAACAAATAAGTGCATACAAGTGTCATTGTCATTGGCTCCTATGTTGTGACAGGCATTAGAGAATGCCACCAAGCATTCATTCGTAGTGACCGTGTTATTCCATGAAAACCTAGGGAGATCCTCTTTGAATTTAGGAAGTGGATGAGTAGCAGGTGCTAGGTTAAGAGGGGAGGAAACATGTCACAGAGCAGTTGTAGCATCTTCTTCAAACTGAAAAAGACCATACTTTTTAATGACTTTGGCGAGGTTTGTAGTAGATTGGGTAGGGACTTGATGACTATATAAGCTACCAATCACTGACGAGGCTGAAGGTTGAGATGAAGAAGCACCTCCAGTGCCACCAGAGAGACCACTAGATTCCATCTTGTGAACAATAGGTAAGGGAGAGAAAGACGAACTGGATGAATCAGAAAAATTTCTCCTTAGAGTGCTTTGTTGGGCTGACAAAACAACGTTTATTCTTCCTATTTCAACAATAGGATTAATCTCAAGTGATAAACCTCTTCTTCTCCTAGAGATGTGAGGGTTTAAGGACATTAAAAGAAGATCAAAACTGTAGGAAAAAGAAAAACTATGGTTGATTCCTAGGTTGTCTTTGCCTAGCTTCCCAACATTCTTGGACACTTGTGTCTTGTTCAATCGCTTCCCATGAGCGTTCAAGTTCAACCCAGGTATTAGCGGTCTCTAATATGGTATTAAACAAGGTTAAAGCAATGTTGGTTTGATCTTTGAGACCGAGCTCAATATTGGGTTGCCTTGCAACAGGTACAGTGATGAAGAAAAGAAACAGTCAAAGAATCGAAAGCAATGAAATAAATAAATTCAATGAAAATCAAGCTTATAATCATCCAGAGAGATATTGAAGATCTCCCCAGTATGGTTGCCAAATAAATGTTGAGGACAATATATGAATTTATCTTACTCAAGCATTTTCGAATCTTGCTTGGCTAAGGAAAGATAACCGAGAATATTACCCTATGTTTATAGCCTCAAAAAGTGTTTCCCAATCCACAAGTATTAATTACGAGGGCTTAGGATGATTTTTTTAAATAAAAGATTGTTACAAAATATAACATTTTTGTATAATTTTCTAAATATAACAGATTGCAAAAAAGTAAATGTGGAGATCAAAAGAAAAATACCAAGTCACATATTAACACATATGAGACAGAATAGCAATCGCTTTATTTCATTCCAAGAAATCAAAAGAATCGTTCTCTTTAAGAAAATACCCGTGAGGGCATGGACCAAGCTCAAACTTAGATAAGCCCGATGAAAACCATACAAAAGGACTCTGACAAGAACTAAAAACTTAACTTTAAAATATGGATCAACTTGCCACAGACTGCTACCCAATTGACTGTGCACAATATCTTTTATCAATCATGAAATTTAATTCATAAACAAACAAGTCTACAGAGACTATCAAAGATAGATCAACACCTCTGAAACAAACATCTGAATGATATGGTTCAACTTTGAACCTTGTTGTCTACAATAGGACCATGCTATCATAAAAGAGAATTAAGCTTTTAATGAATTGAAGAATGAATGAAAACTAAACTATCTCAATAAAACTCAAGAGAAAACCTTAGTATGTTTTCTCCTTCTATCCTCCCCTTATTCTTCCTTCTCATTTGGATTTTATGCATTCCAAATTAGTTGAAGTAGTTCAACTACCTCATTTAGTTAAGTTAACTAAAACTCAACTAACTTTTAGTTTAGAGGAGGAAATAATAATAATAATAATTAAGCGTCTTTTATTAAATAATAACTAGTAGGTGGGACCCCTTGTGACTCCCTTTATTTCTTAACAAAATAAACATAATTAAACAATCAATCAAACACATGCCTCCTTGTGGCTCCCATAATTATTTTCACAATTTGAAATTTAAATATCAGAGATATTTCAAATTATATCTAACATGTAAATATCCATAATATCCAAAAATAGTTTGATGTCCAAAAATTTAAGTAGTCCACTGTCCTCAGTAAATCAATAATAAACACATAATCAAAAACCATATTTGCCACTTTGAGAGGCAATTTTTCCTTTGTTGTTGCTATCCCCTTTTGACTTCCTTGAATTAGCCTTAGGTTGGGTGGAACCTTGAGGCTTGATCTCACTAATGACATGGGAGCAGTCATCTCTCAAGTGCATACGAGATGATACCGACTTGGCTGAGTCACTTGAAGGAGAGGAGGGAGAAACAATAGTTGTACCTTTATCATGCACATGGTGGGCCTCGGTTTTGAGTATTTTGCTTACGTGGGAGGATTGTACATGTGAGTGTGTAGGGGCAATATGAACATTTGGGTTAACAGGTGGAGGAGGAGGAGGTAATGAAAAACTTGTCCAACCACGATGGTGGGAGACTGTTGGGTGAACAATATCCTACCATCCATCATTCTCGGGAACTTCAGGTTGCAAAGATACATGAGGGGGCACAAGAATACCAGGAACATGATGGGGCTGGAAAGGAGGCCTCTCTAGCCTAGGCTAGACTATCCCTTGTCGAATCCATTAAAAAAATCCATCTTCAAAGAGCTTGTTTAACTCTTGAGGATCGACATTGAAATGTATTGAGAATCTAGGCCTTCTAGACCCTCTATTCAAGTTTCCTCTGCCCTTAGTGTTTCGACCATGACTTCCTCTGCTGAAGAAGCTCATCTTGTATGCAACAATTATTAGCAACTATATCTTAAACATACCATACATGACATTCTCTTAATATGAAACAAAGTTTGGCTCAACAATTAACATTACACCCATGCAATCCAATCCATAAAATTTATTTAATAATTATCAATTGAGCAGGGGGTGAAATAGGTTTCATGGGATATATGGGGGGGATTGTATTGAGCGAAAAAGTGATATCATGATAGGGAGTAAAAACATGATTACTACTTAACAATTCATTAAATAACTGACTGTGCAATAATACTAAAACATATCAGGGATGGTGGGAGACTGTTGGGTGAACAATCTCCTGCCATCCATCATTCTCGGGAACTTCAGGTTGCAAAGATACATGAGGGGGCACAAGGATACCGGGAACATGATGGGGCTAGAAAGGAGGCCTCTCTAGCCTAGGCTGGACTATCCCTTGTCCAATCCAATTGAAAAATCCAGCTTGAAAGAGCTTGTTTAACTCTTGAGGATCGACATCGAAATGTATTGAGAATCTAGGCCTTCTAGGCCCTCTGTTCCAGTTTCCTCTGCCCTTAGTTTTTCGACCATGACTTCCTCAGCTGAAGAAGCTCATCCTATATACAACAATTATTAGCAACTAGATCTTAAACATACCATATATGACATTCTCTTAATATGAAACAAAGTTTGGCTCAATAATTAACATTAGACCCATGCAATCCAATCCATAAAATTTATTTAATAATTGTCAATTGAGTAGGGGGTGAAATAGGTTTCATGGGATATCTGGGGGGATTGTATTGAGAGAAAAAGTGATATCATGACAGGGAGTAAAAACATGATTATTGCTCGACAATTCATTAAATAATTGACTGTGCAATAATACCAAAACATATTAGTTGCCATCTATCTCCGTGTTATTTTTTATCACTATCATACATAGTTTTAATTTAATTTTAGTGAACAAGGCATGCAAAATGAATTTGGGATCGTGAGGGAATTTATAATGAGCAAAAAAGTGAAAAAATGAGAGGGAATTAGATGGATATTGTTCATAAAATAAATTAAATCAATCAACTATCATAATTTTGTTTCAAATTTAATCCAAAAAACATCCACTTCCAATAACAAAACATTCATTGTTCCTCAATTGCATACAAAATTCTTGTTGTCTCAATAAAACAATTTAGTTTCCCAGAAATCTTCAATTTATAACAGTCTGTGTATTATGACTTATGCAACATTTCCAATTCAACAGTAACAATGTAACCATTCGAACCACAGTACTTCATGTGCTAACACTGATCTCTTCTTTTAAAATAAACAAAACATCCACAATGATCCTTGTTATCTATGCCCAACATTCATCCTTCGTACCCAGGATAAACAATCAATAGTCTTTGTCCTCTAACAAAAATCAGACCTGATTTAAGCACACACATGTTCCTTTTACAATCATGAACAAACTTAAGAGCATGCTCGGTGAACCAATCATACACAGTTCTCTATCATATAATTGACACAATCTTGAATTGACAACAACAGTCAACCCAAAAAAATGTAACCTTGAGCTTGATCTTCGTGTGGATCAATATATAGATACATCCTTTTAAAATGAATGACCCACAAAACCATATGATGTATGAAAAGAACATAACGATACTGCCACATAGGTATCTCCTTTAAACTTTGACAGAATCATGATCGTGCTTGATGAAATAATCACTCACACATGTGTATTCTTAACTTAAATGTAATAATTATCAGGCTAGGATTAATCACAATAATAAAGACGATAATCAACAAGAAGGGAAACTCTCGGGTGGTAGGTAACCATACTTTTCTTTTATGTTCAAACAAATTCATCACAGAGAGGACACACAGAGATTCGACCAAGAGATGGTTATTGAAGCGAGTGAGCCCGTACCCTTAAAATTTCCACAGTCGTTAAACCCAAAATCTTAACAAACCCCGGGAGGTGCCCGAGGGAGATAGAAGAAAGTCAGACTCCAAGTTGGGCTCTTTAGAAATTAAATGCAGAGAGGTGACGAAAGTCTACTTGACTTTAGAAAATATAGAGAGCTCATAGTCTTTTATGTCCTCATATCCATTTACCATTAAGTAACAACCACAAGATGCAAATATAATATTGAACGAATAGAGAGCCATACTCTTTAAAAACACCATAGTCCTTCAACCTATAACCCCAATATTTTGACAAAACCATAAGAGAATGCCCAAGTGGAAAATAAGGCAATTGAAGTTAAACAACCCAGACACACACATATGCTTCTAAAAAAAA
>ML810502.1:132866-148408 GCA_009831015.1 Picea engelmannii | reverse complement strand
CGACCCTTATTTATACTAAATATGTCTATTAAGAGAAGCATCTAGAGGAATATCCTTCTAGAAGTGGAAGCTTCTATTAGGTCTTCTTACATCCGCCTTATTCTATTTTATTGAAAGGCCTTATTAATATTGACCTTTATTACGTCTGAATACATTGATCTACCTATGTGCGGGTTAGGACCTTAATAGTATAAATTCGATACCATATCAATTGCATAGTGCGCCACCCGAGACATATAACTTATACCTTAACTTTATGTCATAACTTCAACAATAATCATGTAATAACGTTACCATATGTGCCTCTATATAATCTTCTAAACAAAATCGCATAGTATAACAGCTAGGTCCACCACTTGTATCAACTTATATATTCATTTGAAGTTTCTATGTAAACTTTTACCATGGCCTTAGGACTTATCCATAGTTCCTTTCTTTTTGTTTTGATCAAACTCCCATTTTATTATCCTTTGCATAAATCATATATGGATTAGTAACCAATGTTATAACATAACATAACATAGCGCTTGTAAACAATATGATTCTCATAACCATATAATTTCCCTATATCGCAACTAAATATCAACAACATTTAACCACAATGGATCAACCACCCATTTATCATATCAAATGAGACCAAGACTGCATCATCAAAAGTGTAGGATTGTTTAGGTAATATCATAACAACAACGACATATGAGCGTAACATGTCTATTTTTTGTGCCTCTAGTCTACAAGGGGGTCCCACCTACTAATTAAATATTATTGTCATAAATAAATGATAGCGTTTAGCAATCATTTGTGGGCGGAATTCATCGTTGCGATTTTATTCGTGAACAAACACCAAATGAGTGGAATTGAAAATTCTCGGGACTTTTCCAGACTGTTGTGGCTCTTGAATAGATTTAACTAGTTCATTCTTTATAAATTCATAGAAGCCTTGGAAAATTTCAAGTGTTAAACCATTCAGACCCAAGCTCTTTCATTTTTTCATTGACCAAAGGGTAGCTAAAATTTCACATTCTGTTACTTTTGCCTTCAACACATCATTCATTTCTTCATAAAAAACCTTGGGGAAAAGACTGACCACCTTCATAGTTTTGTCAATTTGATCACCAAGAGGGTCCTTAAACAAATTCTCAAAGTATGAATTTCCTACTTCAGCCTTATCTTCAAAGGAAGAGACCATTCTCCCTTCTGCATTATCGATCTCTCGTATTGTGTTCAAGTTTTTTCAATAACTGGCAAATTTATGATAGAATTTTGTATTGTTTTCACATTCAAAGATTGAGGTTTCCCTACTCTTCAATCACCACATTTCCTCCTCTTTTTCGAAGAGGTCAAGCCTAAAATCCATTAGATATTTGAGAGTTTCTTCATCCTCTAGAGAAAGGGGAGTATTTCTTTTATCGATCAATAACTCGTGGATCTTCTTCTCTTCATTAACAAAGAGTGTTTGAGATTTTTTTCCTATAAGAGATTGCCCATGCTTTAGAAAAAAATTTAACCCAGGCTAAATTATTTGCCACTTGTTTCATACAAGAGTCACACGAGTCTTAAAAAATGTGTCTCCATTCATCTTGATTAAGGGAGCGATAATCATCCTCTAGGAGCTAGAGGGGGTTGAATTTTAAGGGGGTGGAGGCTTGGGCTATTTAGATTCCATCTTGAGGATGATTGGGAGATGGTTCGAGAGGCCTCCTGCATCCACCCAAGACTTGATGTTTCAGGCACCCCCAATCAACTCTTCAAAGATAAGAAAAGGATCAAGGCACTTTAATATAAAATTTTCCTCTTTTCTCCCATTCCTCCATGTGGGGAAAATCTTGGAGGGCTCCTAGTCAACCAAATCATGCTCTTCCAAAAAAAATATAAATAAACCATCAAGGGGATCCCTACGAGGATCAACCCCCCAGATTTCATTGAATGATAAAGTAAAATTGAGGTCCACCCCCAAGAATCACATTTGGCACTGAAAGAATACCTGAAAGCACCAATTTTTCCCAATAGGGATTTTTATCAGAGTATGGACCATAGATGTTGATGAAACGAAAGGGAGTCAAATGGTCACAATTTTGCAAATCCATCAAGATTCCCGAGGGGAAAGATGAAGAGGAGGTAAGATTCATTTTCGGACTCTAGGCCATGACAAGACCTCTAGAGAGGCCCTTTGAATCAACCAAGGCATACGACCAACATTTTATCCAAGGGGAGAAATCCTCCCATGCTTGTGAACCAACACACATAGTTTCCTAGAAGAATATTACATTATGCAATGCAACTTAGACCAGATTCTTTAGGGATAGCATATTAGGGGCACCCCCTACCCCACAAATAATAAAAGACAGACATATCATGATTTGGATTTAGTTCAATAATTCCCTGCTCTAAGGGCTTAATCAATGGTAGATTGATTGCCAATGAGGATGTATTTTGAGGCTTGAATTTGCGCCAGGGAGAGGTGGTATTTCCGACCCACCTGAGATCCCTCGACTTTATCCATAGCTAAGATCCCTTCAATAGGTTCTTCAATCAAAACCTTTTGATTGGATCAAATATGATAGTTTTATTTGGGGGGCGGGGGTAGGTTAGCATAAGGTTTTTCATAGAGAGAGGGGGATGATTCTAGGGAAAGGGAGGGGCCTTCAAAAGAGATTGGGTTTGTTATCACACAAAGTTGCCTTGGGTCTTTTAGCCCTTAGTTTTAAGTTTTTTAAGCCTTTATATTTTTAAATTTTTCTTTATTTTCTTAAGTGTGATTTACTTAGGTTACCTTGAATAGATAAAGGCTTGAGTGTTGGCTCATTTTTTAACCCTCACATAGATTTTTAACCTAGGTTCATTTTCATGGCTAATGGTTTGACTCACCTCATGACTTGACACCAAGACTGACTCATCCCATGACCTTCATGACTTCACATGTCACTCTTTCCACTCATACCTTTATATCCTTGCCGTGTTGCCCCTATGTCCTATTAAAAGTGGTCAAATCATCCTTTTGAAAAAGAGCGTTGCCAACTCACTAGGACTTTCTGTAGCGAACTCCTCATCCTTTATTCCTTGCCATGATTTTTCATCATTTCACTGAGGTCATGTTCTACCTTGTTTTCAACACCATGGTCCGTTAAAAGATACATTCGAGGATTTGATTTTAATGAGTTTGTTAACGGTTTTAAAGATTTGAATGTTATCAAACTCGGCACTGTTGAAACTGCCAGTTCAAACTAGTTGCAGAAAGCGCTACGTGATCAGCTAATGAGATGGATTTGGAAGCTAAGGTGGTTGTGTCGATCTCCTAACTCATTGCAGAGCCTCAAGTTGTCATTACTCCTCCAGGTATTTCGTGGGTTCCCTCCTTTGCATAACGAACTCATGTGATAATTGTTGTCTGAGTTTTTGTAGAAACTATGTCTGCAAATCGCTCCCTCCTTCATCCCTCTCCATCCATAATTTGCCTCTAACATACTCGCAGTCACCACACCTAGTTTTCAGTTATCAAACACGCAATTTCCTTTTGTTCCTGAGTGTTGAGTGCCTGAGAAAATCTTTGTTCCTTGCATGCGTACTATGCTACCTGAAATCGTTGTTGAAACTGTTGACACAAAGATTAAATTTTTCCACCCTTTAAAAATGAAGCTTCATCTTTTCCTGAGCCATGGAGCCGCCCTTAGTCCAAAATAGAAAGGAGTTAGAATCACTCATTCCTTTTCGGGTTTCAAAATTCGGTTCCTCTCGAGGTGTGATCTTCAACTATCCCTTTTTCCTGGTGCCGAAATCCCGAAGCCATTTCAAAATATTAAGAAATATAAAGTAAAAAGGGGGAAGAAATGAATGTTACTTTTTCCGTTGTTTACCACAAAGCACTCTTTAATTCGTAATTAATCAAATCCCTAAACACAATTATCTCTCCCTTAGTCTTTCACGATTCGGTTTTCTCTCTGCTAAAGCGTTTTCAAACTCTTCTCCTTCGAACTCCCGGTCCTCGACTTTCCGAAAAGTAAAAATTAAAAAGTAATTGTCCACTACTCATGATTAATTAAAGTTTTTTAATACGAATGATTAGCGCCTCGCTAATCCCATCAAAATTTCGCGATCTGGGGTTTACTTGTGACATATCCCCTGACGGCAGGATCCCTGAAGTTCCGAAATGCGAAATCATGTTTTCTTTAAACAAACCCTAATATTAAAAGATTAAGTTGTTTTCAAAACATGATTAATGATGACTAAGATGTTTTTCGCTTTTTGGGAATTAAGGAAGGCAGTGATTTTCGGGTTTTCGGTTTTGAAATCGCCGATATACGGTAGTATTAATAACAGGTTAATGCAAATATTTTTTACGTGAGTTTGTATCTCTAAGCATATCTTTCAAATCAAAGCATTTATTTTTCATCGATGGTATCAGTACGCTCGCAACAACACAAATTTAGAGATTAATAAAGGTCTTGTGTGTCGAAGTTTATTGTTAACCTTTACCTCTGTAGCGAGTCATATTTGTCCAGTTTTATACACTTTTCTTTGTAAACAGGTTTTTGGTCTAGTATAACCACCATGGTGCCCAAGAAGGCCACCAAGAAAAATGAGGAAGTTGTAGAGGTCTCGAGTCCAGACGGAGATGTTGTATATGATACAATACCGCATGCCATCGATTCCATAAAATCCTGGAGGCAGATTTTTGAAACTCTTGATTATGAAATTAAGAACTTCCCCCATGATGCCGACAACAAACTCTGGGATATAGTAGAGTTTGAACTTCACAAGGTGGCTACGTGGCCGTGAGTCTTGACTTACAACGACATGATTAGTTGGGATTTAGAGCGAGCGGACGTGCAGACGAGGAGCATTCTAGACAACCAAGGGGCCGTCATCAACTCCTTCAGACCAGAACATATACAAGTAATGTATAAACTGTCTTCCTGTCCCAAATACATTTATAATAAAGATTTCATCAGTGAGTTTCAGAGGAAAGAATGTTTTGAGTTAGACCAAATGTACCTGACATAATAAAAGACCGGTAGAGAAACGAAGCAAAATTCAGGGCCGACACACATGGTGTTTACGCCACAGGGTCTTTAAACGAGTATATGGTTTATGTGGTGATGATGTTATGTAGGATTTTTGGTAAGAAAAGTCCTACCCACTTCCTAGCGGAAAGGGTACCTCTTTTGCGTAAGGCCGCAGAAGGCTACAGCTTCAATTGGGATAAGATTTTATCCGATAACATAGCAAGAGAGGTTATGGAATACCAGACTGCAAGATCAAAAGGCCAAACAGTAGTGTAGTGTCCCCAAGGCCGAGCCCCGTTGTAAACCATGTTTGGAAAGGAATTGTAATTATGTTTTATAGGATGGTGAGCCAAGTTTTTATAAGCTGGAGGCTTATGTGTTGTTAGGCCAGGGAGCCTGAGTGTTGAAGGCCAGGAGCCTGCTGTTGTATATGTAATCACGCAAAACAATTAATAAAACATAAACACTGCCATGTGTAGACCGAACACGATGAATGAGTGAAGGGGGACTGAGCATCCATAGAGTGGACAAGGAATTAGGGGCTGGAAGGTGGGAAAAGGGGCTAAGGTTGAGCCTAGGGGCTAAGCCTAGGGGGCTTAAGCCTGGGAATAATATTTTAATATTATCCCAAAAGACATGTGCATTTTATGTTGTATCCTAAGTTTCTGGCAAGGGGAGAACATGAAAGGGAGATGCGTGCTGGTGGATCACATGCAGATTCATGGGTGACAAGTGTCAACTCTGACACATGTGAATAAAACAGCCAGGGTAAGCCGTGAGAAGGGTTCCTCCCCCATTCTACCCGATTGTATGAATGTGTACGGAGCCCTGGATAGTACTACCAATCCGACCCCTGCAGAGAACCTCCGTGCGTCCCTGTGATTCGAAAAGTCTATGTCTAGCTCTGAGGAAACCGGTGTGTATATTCCCTGAACGAGAAGCCTGTGTGGATTTGGGAAAGAGTCTGTGTTTGTTCTGGAAAGTTGGTATACCCTTCTCTGTTCTAAACCGGGAGTCTGAATCGACCCCTACGTGGACGAATCGTCATGCATCCCGGAGAGTCCAGAATGTGAGTCTATTCTGTGTTGCCAAATTGAGAAAACAGAAGTGTCTCATCCCTGCTAAGCTTGGTTATACTGTTGCACCTGTCTGGAGCTGCCCTCGGGTGTTCATGTCTGGATTCTCGTGGAATGTGGTGGACGTGTATTGTTTGATCCTGTGTGGCTTGTTGGCCAGTTTGTACAACACTCTCTCCAGGTGAGAGAGGTGGTTGGAGATTGGAAGAACAGGTTGTTGGACCTGTGAGCGACTCCCTCCAGGTGAGAGAGTGCGCAGAGGAAGGAGAGAACTTATGGAAGGAACCCTATAGCTACCACAGAACCTGGAGACTTTCGATCCGGCATGTTCCTGTAACCCAAGGCAAGGGAGATTAGCATCCGAAGGACTATCCAGGTGACAGAGAAGGTGTATACTCCTGGGGTGGAACAGGCATGTGGGGAATGAGGGTCTGTGGGCAGTGAGCGTGGGAGGTTCCTTGGAGAGAATTCCTTCCTTGTGGTTGTGTGTTGTTTTCCATGTAACCTTAGCCTAGCCTAGATTTCCTTGCCTTGGGGTGGAGCTTAGTCCCAGCTCGAGGGTGATCCATTGCTGAGCTGATGAGCAGTGCGGTCTAAGGCTGGGAGGTTTGTGGAAGGCCTGCACTTGGTTGGTGGAATCTACCACTGTTAAAAGATAAGTATCTACTTATGTTTTTATCACGTTGTGCATGACTCTACTGTTTATGTTATCATGATTTCCACTGTTTATACGAATTAATATGGAATGCTATGGTTTGTTAATTATAGCAGTAAATAATATGTTTTAATCTAAGCTTGAATGTGTTTAATTGTTGAAAGCATATGGATCATATAATACATGTATGAATTATGTATAGAGTGGTGTTATAACCTTCTCTTAATAGTGATTAAACCTTGGTAGCCAGAAAAAGGGTGCGGTACAAGTAGCCTTTTATATGTCTGCATACATCATGGATGTTATATGCTTCTCAACTCCTTTCCCTTTGATGAATTGGAGTTGGAATCTTACTTACCCGGAGACTATTCATGAATATCATTCTAAACTTTAGGAAGAAAACACCAAAGATTCATTCTATGAGATTTGTCATTTCATGGTAATACCCCTACACCAGATGCTATAAGACTGTGCACCCCCCCCCTGCATTTCGAAGTTGGTCATAGGAAGCCTTCAGGCAATTGTTGACTGGTTTATAGAGGAGAATTTCTCCTACATCAGAGTTTTCAGATGTTCGATTCCTCCACATGCGCTCCCAAAATTCCTCCCTGACAGACTAGTGTGTAGAGAGGTAGCTTATCAGATAGTAACAGGTGGAATCGAGATAGAATTAAAGATAGCTATAGGGTAGCTATAGGGGAGAAGTTGAGAAGTTCAGATTGGAAAATTTTCACTTCTCAACTTGGGTCATTCCAAGGTTGAAGCGGCAGTACTGGAGGAGGTCAAATTGGTAGACCTCGAGCACAGGAAGCACGATCCTTACCAGTTAGTGGGGAAACACATGGCCCACTACAATATGAAATCATATGAACATGAGAAGTCCCCTTGGGATGACATGTTCAAAGGGACTAAGACTTATAAAGAGGTGTTAGAACGAGTACAGACACTATCATCCGACTTGCAAGCTAGTTTTCAGACCTTTCAAAAGCATAGACGGAGTGGTCTGCCAAAAGTACTGCAAGGAGAAGCAATCACCCTTCACCAGGAACAAGAAAATACACCCCCGGGCTTCGAACAGGAAGCACAGGAGAAGGGAAATCCCGAAAAAGTCTCATAGGATACTGAAAGGCCCCCACAAAATAAAGAGGCCTTACAGAAGAAAAAACCAGAGACATAAGCAGAGGGGAGGTCCAGGATACCTTCCGAGTCCAGTAAGCTCACTCCCCCTTCATCACCTGTTGTTGATGTCAATATGCCTAAGGCAATAGAAGGGAAAGGATATACAGATCTAGGAAGTCCCATAGCTTCCTTAACCCCCTTACAATCCGCCTTTGGATTCCCACAGATGGGAGCCATATTTGTTGATGACCTCACCTCTATCTCCATAGATGAGATTCCTCCTTCTGATTATTTTTTCAACAGAAAGAGGAAGGTTGTCCTGAAACGAGATATTTATATGAAGGAGGGGGGTATGGTAAAAAAACATAAAGTCTTGCTATATGGACAGAATTTGGAGGAGGAGGATTTCGCTACAGAGATAACAGGTTCCATGGGAGCCATGGCAACAACAAACTTTTTTACCATGGGAAACATGAGAACGAGGATAAAGAAGAGTAATAACATGATAACTCAATTACAGGATCAGTTAAAGAATGTTGAGAAGAACATCAAAGAAGAGGTGAGTAAAAGCTTGGAGCAGACCAGGGCTGTTGAAAGGATAGAAATGCAATCACTCAAATCAAGCCTTGATGAAATGAACCAGAGGATACAAGCAAGTCAGGTGCAAGTTGCTCAGCAAAATGAGCATGCAGAACAGTTACAGGCTAAGTTAAATTTGATGGAAGGTCAGGTTATAGATTTAAAGGATTTCCAGACCCTCTCACTGGAAACGCATACAAAGATAGAAGTTGAGCAGCAGAGACTGATCTTCAAAATAGGAATCATCCAAAATTACTTTCAAGAGGTAAGCAAATCTATTGATAATATTATTTTACTAGAAAAGGAAGCTAAAGTAGAAAGGAATACTTTCCAGAAAGCGGTTGCATGTTCAGGGAATAAAGAGGCGACGAAAAATCTAAAGCTCTCTGTCACGGAACAAATAAAAGGAGACATCATGCTCAAGGTATGGGAAACAAATATATCTAAGAGCAAGAAGATAGTCAAAGAAATCAAAGATGATTGTGAAGGAATCTTCGATTCTTTGGATAAGCAAGCATTAGGCATGAAAAAAATGATTGCTCCGAGTCATTGGGGCAGATAAACATTGAAAAATAGTAGTTGGATTGCAAAGAAGGTTTGAAGAAGATTCAGATTGAAATTTTACAATTGAAGGAAATCAACGCCAACCTAATAAACAGATGGTTGGTACAGCCTAGTTTAAAATTGCAAGTGATCAAGTTTTTTGACCAAGGTTTTGAAGACCGGTTCCCAAAGGTACAAAGAAAGTTTTATCTATTTGAGACTAAAGATCTTCCAACACCTCCTAGAAGCTTTGTCCATTTTCTGGAGAAATGTATTGAATGTGTAGCATCAAAGGAGGGAGAGTCTTCGACTAAGCAATGAAGTATCATTTGGAAACTCATACTGTTGGAATGATAGATAAACAAAAGTTAATCGTGCAATGGTTAAGGTTGCAGTTTTGTAACTATTTTTCCCCTAGAAAGTAGGATATTGTTAACCATCAAGTATGGATGACCTTGTATAAATACATGGAACGAAGACTAAAACGGGGATTTTTGATCTCTCGGAAAAAACATTTTTAACGAAGTAATTTTGAAGATACTCTAAATTAATAGAAATGCAGATTGAAGATTCCAGATCTTGTCACTTATGAGTTATGTGTTTCCTTGTCATCTCATCTTTCTTATGTATGTTTAATTGATGAATGCTTAGCTACAATTTAGTACAACCTCTACTGTGGAAATTATTATTCTTGTTATTTCAAATCATTTACAGTTTTTCCTCTGTATCTGTTATCAACAGATACAAGACCTGTAGATGCTTAGATTTCAACATCATATGCTTCATCAATATTTTTCTCATTTCATAGTCTTTTGTTACAATGTGAGATTCCTTTGAAATTGATGCCTCACTTTTCTAATAGCTTTATGTTTTTCTCCATATCATGCACATTTCTTTTCTTTAAAATTTGACTCAGATACAAGAAAAGGCCTACAATTTGGTCATACTATTTATTCGTATATTGACATCATTCTCGTTACATTGTGGAATAGAGATAACTAGCCTAAAAAGAAAACACAGAACTTTATCCTCCTTTACTTTCCTCCTTCATGACAACACCAGTTGCAAGGCAGCCTAACATCGAGCTCGGTGTCTCAGATCAAACCAGCATTGCTCTAAATTTATTTAACACTATTTTACAAACAACAAATAACCGGGTTGACTTAGAACGTTCATGGGTAGCAATTGAGAGAGATATCAGTATACAAGAAAACTGGGAATTTCGACAGAGACAATTGAGAAACCGACAATAGCCTTTACCTTTTTATCAATCTTTTTTCTATTCTTAGCTCCCTCTGTTTTTTCATATGCCTTGACAGTATACTTTAAATCCTTAAAGTATAAAATCAGGAACAACAGAAACTTCGTTGCATTTCCCCTGCTTCCTCTACTGTTCATATTGGCATGTTTTTAGCTAGGTTTTCAAAGACCATTGCAATAGTTTTCCTTCACTATATTGTTATTCTTCAGTTTGAGATCTACATACAGTAAGGGAAGGGAAATTTTCATTTATTGCTTTCTAAAATCCATCAAAAAAATGTGAGTTAGAGGCAAATCCTAGGAAAAAGCAGCCATTGTTCACTATCATTCTCCCATTGAATTTTGCCTCCATTTTCTCTCCTAGCCTTCACTACAGCACAACCTTTGACATCCTATCTTGACCCATGGAGACACCTCATAAGAAGGAATCTCACAAGGGAGGCACTGTGGTCAGAACTAAACCCTCATACATGCACCTATTTGAAGGAGAGCCAATGCTTAGGGAATTTTTTCAAAGGGTGGGTTACCTCTCATTTCCAAAACATCCAGAGGGGACATCCTGAAGTGGCAAGGCAATTTGCCTCACATTTTGATGGCCTTAAGACTAAGGTAGGAGATATGGATTTTGAGGTGTCTGAAGCCTCTATTGCAACAGCCACATGGATTCCTAACACAGGGGAGAGATGGTTTAAATCCATGACTTTGAATGTTGCCTTCTCCAAGGACTTCCTTAAGCCAGATTATCAAACTGAAAACTTGTCCAAGGGGGTGCCTAGAAGTCGTATAGTTGAAGGTTTTGACAAGATGTTGAAGATCATCCAAAGATACTTCACATGTGAGGGAATATTTAATATGTTATACCAGTACCATATAAGACTTCTGCTTCATTTTTCTGGTAAAGATGAAATGAATATCCCTTTCTACTTGTTGAGGAGCATGGGGGAAATGTCTGACAGAGTCCAAGCCAAATCCAAGGTTGTGGATACTAGTGTATTTCATTCTTGATTGATCAGAATGTTAGTAATGGAAGAATTGAAGAAGAGGAACATTCCTTGGGAGCAATTCATTGTTTCTTCTCACATGAAGTTGGACACGGCTTCAAATCCTCAGTCAGAGATGCAAAGTCCTTTTCCATCTACTAGTGATGCTCCAACAGGAACAAGCAAGAAAATAAAGAGTAAATCCATTGCTCAAGGAAAAGAGGTTGTTAAGGAAGTTGAAGAAGCAGACAATGAAGCATATCATTCTCCACAGAGATACTCTTCACCTCCTCCTGCACCAGAATTGGAAGAGGTCCCTTCATCTACTAAAACTACAACTAAGAAAGGAAGAAAGTTACATTTATCTTCATCTCCCTCGGAAGCTAGCACAAAATTCAGGAAACCTTTCACAAGATCATCAGCTCTCAAGGAGGCTGTTGAAGAACAAGTTATACCAAAGGTTTATATTATGAAGAAAAAGAGAGACAAGGGTGAAGGCATTGAGAAGCTTATCGAGATGGTAGACAGAGCTCTTGTACAACAGAAAGATGAAGGTGAAGCCATGAAGAATCATGTTGAGATTATCAACATCAACACTCCACCTAGCAATCACACCTTCAAAAGATTGATTAGACAACTCAGGGAGGCTAGGAACGAGGTTTCTTGCTTGAAATGGGAGGGTTTATATGAAAGAATTAAAATGAAGGAGCTCATGGATAATTACAATAACACTCTTGATTTGGAAATATTTGCAACTAGAAGAGCTCTTCCTCTCCATAAACAACTCAAGAACCTCTATAGGAAAAACATGGACTTCCAGTCTTAGAACAGAAAAATCAAGGCAGAATTGCAACACTTCAAGGATGAAGTGGCCCAGAGGAATTTGAATGTGCTGGTTGAAGCTGCCATTGAAAAAGATAAACCAGTAGTAAAGAAAGCACACCTGTAGTTAAGAATCCTTTCACTACAAAAGGAAAACATGTTGTTGTGCCATAAGGAAGTCTTCCTTCCACAAGAAGGAGTGCTAGGTTGATGAAATGATTGGGGGAATATAATCTCCATTTTTTAGAATGGTCTCCTTTTGCAAGAGTAAGTGATCAAGGATGAATTATTTTTTGCCACCTATAGAGGAATCTACAAGCTTCTAACCTATCAACTCAAAGTTTTGATTACTCTCATCATAAAGAAAAGCACAAACATTCTGTAGCGCTATGGCGTTGCAAAATCGTCTATTTTATCATGTCATGCCAGTTTGCTACCTATAGTGCTACCAAATATCCTAATACTGAACTTAGCGATGGCGCTGCGAATTCCACAGAAATGATACCAAATCTCATAAGCCGCGTAAAGATGGTGCTACCGAATTCGCAGGGATATTACAGTGGCACTACCAAATTCTTTTTGTAAAGGGCACTACCAATTATGTAGGACAATTCAATGTTGGCGCTACCGAATTACACACAGAGATACTCAATGTTGGCACTACCAAATTGCACACAGAGATACGCAGTGTTGGTGCTATCGAATTGCACACAGAGATACATAGGCTCGACGCTACCAATTCTGCATTCATGTTTTGGATCTGCACTACGAAATGTGCAGAGTATTTTGCAAAGGCGCTACAAAAACTCACTACCCAATGTGCTACTGAAAGACACTACCAACAGGTACCTGAAATCAAGGGGTTCGAGTTTATCACTCAAGTGGGTGACTGGTGATGTGGAGAAGGGCTAAAGATCATAGGTGGCAACAGGATGACAACTTACAACCTCTGCAGGACACTTGGCATTGGAAAGAGATGTGCTTCAATGAAGACAATGTTAGTTAAAAGTTTGTTGGATTGATTGCCAACATGTTTCCTTTTTTATAGCATAGTTGTTAGCACAGTTGTTAGTTTGAATAATTGATTTGGAGAATCCTATGGGAGGAAGGCCAGCTCACACCTCTAGATGGTTCCTTCTCTTTTTTGTTATAAATAGATATTCCAAATTCTTTAGTAGGTTCACATGGTTGAGATAGGCTCCCTTATTGTAATATTTTGATGAAGCATACTGGTTCTCTGGTTATGTACTTGAATTGAGAATTTTTTATTAATATAAGTCAGTTTCTCTTATTCCACCTTATTGCCTCTTATACTAAAGTGTTCATGATTGAATGATTCACGTGAGACTGTTATAGTTGTATTATGATGAATGTTTGATTATAGTACTGTTATGATGTTCTTCAGTGTTCCTTAAGCTTTGAATTCAAGAAGATCTTGTGTTTGAAGTTTTTCCTCCTTAGGATGCTTGAAGACCTGATGTCCATAGCAAACCTCTACATTTCCCTCACCAAAGTCTTCCTTCTATTCACTTTTACTCCCACTCACTGACTGAAGTTGATCAAGACCTCAATTGCTTGTGCATGCTAGCCCAGATTTCTGAGTTAGAACATTATTATCTTGAGTCTTATCCATTTGACCTTTTAAACACTCATTTACATTTACATATAATCGGATGGGTATTGGGCTTATCCTCTTTGCAATCTGAGGGTGATTCCTAGTGCTAAAATTCTTGGTGTTGTTGTCGGGGAACGAGTTGAACACATTTCCCTGGATGAGAGTCTTTGTCCAAAGCCTTGATGGTGAGGCTAGGAAATGGTTTAAGGGTTTGACTCATGGATCCATTGTTGGGATTAAAGATTTAGATAATGCTTTCTTGAGACAGTGGGGGGATAAAAAAGATTTTTTTGTATTATATCACAGAATTTGGATCCCTAAAGAGGAAAGAGGGAGAATCTGTCTCTGACTTCTCTAAAAGATTCAACAAAATGTACAATAAGAACCTTGTTGAGATAAAGCCTACAGAAACCTATGCCAAGATCACCTATGCCAGTGCTTTTGACCCTGAGTTTTTCCTTTTACTGAGAGAAAGAAGATCTACCTCCTTAGCTCATATGCAATATGCAGCCTTGGAGGTAGAATCTAACATAGTGGCATCTGAAAAACTTAGGGGAAAATATGATAGGGACAAGAGAAAAAATAGAGTTGAAGCCTCAACCTCTAATTCCTCTATTTTCCATCCTCAAGTTGATGAACTTACCAAATTAGTAAAATCACTTTCTGCCAAGATGGAGAAGCTAAAACTTGAAGGAAAAAAGACCTATAGGAATACACAAAATGTTGATAATTGAGGTAACTTCAGAAGACCAAATAATGCTCCTCATATCCTTTCAAGAGATCCTAGAAATAGAGATAGGGATGATCAAAAAGTCCAAACTCCTTTACAAATCAACCTTGTTGTTGATGAAGAAGGAGAGGATGAAGAAACTAATCCTGAGATCCATTTCCTAGGTGACACCTCTTCATCCCCTCACTTGAACCAATATGCATATGAAGAATCCCTGATGGATAATCAAATAAATGAATTGAGTAAGGGATAGAAGGCAAAAGAAAATCCTAATAGATATAATCTGAGATCTAAAAAGAAAGACGAAAATACTGATACTTCTGATCAACCCACTAAAACAAAAAATTATGCCAAGACTGTGGCAGTTGGCAGCAAAGAAAAAGATGTACAAATACCTCAAGCTTTGGTCAAGAACCCTACCCTAGAAGTCAAGGATATTCTAAAATCTCCATCTTCCTTCAGCTTTGAAAGTGAGATTCAAAAAATCAAAATCCCTGTACCTTTTTTGGAGCTGATAAAAAATGAAGAATTTAAAAAATATATTTCCAAAATGTTGCAGCCCGAATCCTCGTCCAATTCCACTGATTCAGTCAACCTTCAAGATGAAAAGCCAACAATCATCTTAGGACCTTTGATAGAAGATAGATATTATTCATCCCCTCCCTTCTATAGATCACTAAACATTCATGATAAGGTGTTGCATAACTTCTTGATGGGCTCAGGGGCATCTCACAATATCATGCCAAAAACAGTCATGGTTGAACTTGGATTAGCAATCACAAAAACTTACCATGACTTATATTCTTTTGAATCTAGGAAAGTGAAGTGTCTTGGGTTTATCAAAGATCTGGTTGTGACCTTGTTTCAGTTGCCCATGAAAAATGTGGTCATGGATATTGTAGTGGTTGATGTCCCCCCTAAGTTTGGTATGCTCTTGTCAAGATCTTGGATAAAAATACTAGGGGGAACCTTGCAGATGGACCTTACATATGCTACCATTCTTGTGTTTGGGGGAGATAATTGTTGGACACACCTACCACACTTAGAGGGGGGGGTGAATGAGTGTGGGGCTCTTTTTCCCAAAACTTCCCTCTTGCACAAAAACTCATCAATTAGCATTCAACATTTATTCATTACCCATTGTTGTCATTTATAACTAG
>ML810502.1:112643-124611 GCA_009831015.1 Picea engelmannii | reverse complement strand
CGCCATACAATATATACAATGTTTTTAGGTATTCCGTAGATACCAAAACCCTAATCCCTTAATCCGGGATTAATTTACAAATAAGCTAAAAATAGCAAAATCCGCTAAAAATAGCAAAAACCGCCCCAAAAAAAAATTTCGGGGCGCTACCCCGGGCTACCGCCCGGTGCCGAACGTTGCGCGTAACCAGGGGGGGGCATACCTGCCCCCCCCTGGGACCCCCCTGGGAAGCGCCCGGCGCAACGGCAGAGCCCTAGGTGAAGGGATCGTCAGACGCAGTCGTCATATCTGACGCACCCACACACACACACATGCAAAGAATATAACACATACCCAACACATGGTTGATTCTTTGGTTGTTTCAGCAAGTAATTTCAGAGTCCCTTTGCCACCTAAACTCAAATATGATGATGATGATGATGATGATGAATGCCCACTAAGACCTAATTGGTCTATTAGACCTTAAGAGGGTAAGTGATTACTTGTGATTCTTTAGAATTTTGTTTCTGTGCTCGAAAAGCATTAAGAGAAGCTTTCCAAGATCACCATACTTTTGTTGAGTTAAGAGGTTAGGAAGGTTGGTAGTGTGATCAATATTTTGAGAATGAGATATAATATGGGTATAGGCTGGACAATCTAAGAGAAATTTCTTTTCATATTCAACCTCCTTAGTGTCACAAAGGTGACACACTCTTTTTTAAATCGACACAAAGTCTTATCTCTCCATTCTTTTTTCTCACTGAGACCAAGTTGGCCACCCATTTAGAATATCTCAAAGGAATGATAATCTTGGCATCCAAAATCTTTTTTACCTGACAATGTCAAACATTGGAAGGTCTTTGAGGATGATCTTGAGATTAAAAGATTTCTTGAGACTGTTGATGAGTTTTATGCATTACATATTGATCAAGATCATGATTATGAAAATAGAACTCATGATGTTTTTCTAAATAAAATTGTTAATCATCATATTGTTCAGTTTCCTAGTAACCATATCCCAAAGGGACTAGTTCCTTTGGAGAGATTGTTCGACATAAATGATATGTTTGTAAAGGTTAAAGGTTCAACTGATGATGTTGATGTAACTGAATTCAATGTGGGTACAGAGAAGGATCCAAAATATGTCAAGTTGTCTAGCAGCTTGTCAAGGGAACAAAGGGATGAATATGTTGAGTTGTTAAACGAGTTTGTTGATGTGTTTTCCTAGACATATGAAGATATGAGAACATACGACACAAGCATCATTGAACATAATATCCCTTTGAAGGAAGAGACCAATCCATTTAGGCAGAAGCTGAGACAAATAAATCCTATGCTACTGCATATTATGGAAAAAGAGATAAAAAAGATTTTGGATGCCAATATTATCATTCCTTTGAGATACTCTGAATGGGTGGCCAACTTGGTCTCAGTGAGAAAAAAGAATGGAGAAATAAGACTTTGTGTCGATTTTAGAAATTTGAATAGAAGCTCTAAGAAAGATAATTACCCCTTGCCAAAGATGGAGCACATATTACAGAGGGTTACAGGTGCATATAGGATGTCTATGATTGATGGATTTTCTGGCTACAATCAGAGCTTTGTCTTGCCTGAAGATAGAGAGAAGACAACCTTCACTACTCCTTGGGGTACATTCTTGAACGCTAAGATGCCCTTTGGATTGATGAACGCAAGAGCGGCCTTTCAACGAGCCATGGACATTGCCTTTATTAGGGAGAAGGACAAGTTTGTAGTCATTTATTTGGATGACATAACAATGTTCTCACAATCTCATAAATAACATTACCATCATTTGAAAAAGGTCTTCTTGAAATGCAGAAAATTTGGTCTCTTTTTAAATCCAAAAAAGTCATTGTCTTCCATGAAGGAGGGGAAATTATTGGGGCACATTGTATCAATTGAAGGGGTAAGGATTGATTCAAGAAGAGTAGAAGCTTTCCATACCTTGTCACTCCTTAGATCCAAGAAATAAGTTCAGTCCTTCTTGGGGAAAATAATTTTTTTGAGAAGGTTTGTTTCAAATTTTGTTGAATTGGTAAAGTATATTACAACTATGCTGAGGAAAGGAAATAAAATCAAATGGACTGTTGAGTCTCAAAATTATTTTGATCAGATAAAAAAGGCTTTGACTGAAGCACCTATGCTCATAAGCCCTGACTATTCCAAGGATTTTCTGATTTTTTATTTTTCTTCATTTGACACAGTAGCAATTGTTTTATTGCAGAAGAATGCAGAAGGATTAGAGTAGCCCATTGCCCTTTTCAGAAGGGCATTGAGGGATGCTAAAATAAAATATGACATCATGGAAAAATAGGCCTATGCTTTGGTCAAAGATCTCAAGAATTTCAGATTCAATGTGATGCATTCAAAATTCATTGCATATGTCCCTTCAGCCTCGGTGAAAGGGATTCTTATTCAGCCTAACATAGACGGAAGGAGGATCAAATGGATTGCCAAAATTATTGAATTCCATCTTGAAATAAAGCCCACCAAATTGGTTAAATGCCAAGGTTTAGCTAGGTTGTTGGTTGAATCAAATTGCAAAGCTCTGGGGGTTAATTTCATCAACATTAGCTCAAAAAATCAGCAATCTGAGTTGTCTGATAAAGGTTCTCAAGTCAACCCTCCATTGGCAGAATGCACTTGGTACAGGGACATTATATATTTTCTACAGAAGTTGTAGCCTCCTGATGGTATGGAGAAGAACAAGGTAAGAGCTTTGAAGCTCAAATCAATCAAATATTGTCTTATTGACCAAGTCTTGTATTGGAAAGATCCTTTAGGAGTGCCTTTGAGATGTCTAGACCCACAGGAGGCCCAAAAGATTATGTCTGATTTTCATGACAGTTTATGTGGAGGCCATCACTTCTAGAGAATCACAGCCTATTAAATCCTCAGAGCTGGGTATTTTTGGCCTAGTCTCTTTAATAATGTTTGTGAAAATATTAGAGCTTGTGTCAAGTGTCAAACTTTTCAAATCTTTGCCATTGAAGCTTGTGGTAGCTTCAGGACATTTTCAGTAGTGGGGCCTAGATTTTATTGGGGAAATTCATCCTGCTTCAAGTGGTCAGCATAGGTGGATATTGACTACCACTGATTACTTTATTAAGTGGATAGAAGCCATCCCTACAAGGAATGCCTCCCACAAGGTAATCATTAGTTTTCTTGAGGATATTATGGTGAGATTTGGTTGCCCCGAACAAAATTGTTACTGATAATGTTGCATCTTTCACGGCTGAATCATTTATCAAGTTTTGTGAGCAGTATGGAATTACATTGGTTCATTATAATCCTTACTACCCCCAAGGGAATGGACTGACAGAGTCCTATAACAATAGCCTTATAAATATCATCAAAAGACTGTTAGAAGACAACTAGAAAGCATGGGATTCAAAGCTTAAATTTGCTTTGTGGGATGATAGAGTGACAACAAAGAGATATCTTGGTGTCTTTCCTTTTCAGCTTTTGTATGGATTTGAGGCTATCTTTCCTTCTCACCTTGCTTTCCTGTGGAAAAATTCTTCCAAGGCTACCAAGGAAAACCTGATGATATGATCAGAAGAATACAACAGCTGGTAGAAGTGCAGTAGACTAGAGAAAAGCTACTAGACAAATCACAGGACCATCAACAAAAGATCAAGCAAGCCTTTGATAAGAAGGTAAGTAAAGAAGATTTCCAACTGGGAGATCTAGTGCTCAAGTTCGATGCACCCAAGCAAGACAAAGGCAAGCATAGTAAATTTGAGGCCTTGTGGATTGGTCCCTTCAAAATTTCTGAGGTATTTTCAAATAACACTTATAAGTTGCAGAATTTGGAAGAATTTGAAGTTTTTGGTGGCCCTGTCAATGGGCATTTTCTGAAAAAATATTTTGCGTAAGCCATGAGTGGATTTCCATGCCATTGTAAATATCATTTTTGTTTTATTTTTGATTGAATAAGTGACCCCATAGACCTAGGATAAGGCACTAAAACTACTTGTTCTTGGCAGCCCGCAGGGAGCATGCCATCCCCTGTGGAGCCAATGTTATCACACTAAGTTGCCTTGGGTATTTTAGCCCTTAGTTTTAAGTTTTTTAAGCCTTTCGATTTTTAAATTTTGCTTTATTTTCTTAAGTTTGATTTACTTAGGTTACCTTGAATAAATAAAGGCTTGAGTGTTGGCTCATTTTTTGACCCTCACATAGATTTTTAGCCTAGGTTCATTTTCTTGGTTAATGGTTTGACTCACCTCATGACTTGACACCAAGCCCGACTCAGTCATTGACCTTCATGACTTGACATGTATCTCTTTTCACTCATACCTTTGTATCCTTTCCATGTTGCCCCTATGTCCTATTAAAAGTGGTCAAATCATCTTTTTGAAAAAGAGCGATGCCAACTCACTAGGAGTTTCCATAGCGCACTCCTCGTCCTTTATTCCTTGTCATGATTTGTCATCATTTAATTGAGGTCATGCTCTACCTTGTTTTCAACACCGTGGTTCATTAAAAGATGCATTCGAGGATTTGATTGTAATGAGTTTGTTAACGATTTTAAAGATTTGAATGTTATCAAACTCGGCGCTGCTAAAACTGCCAGTTCAGACTAATTGCAGACAACGCTACAAGATCAGTTTTTGAGGTGGACTTAGAAGATAAGGTGGTCATGGTGATCTCCTAACTCATTGCAGAGACTAAGTTTTCATTACTCCTCCAGGTATTTTGTGGGTTCCCTCCTTTGCATAGCGAATCCATGTGATAGTTGTTGTCTGATTTTTGGTAGTAATTGTGTCTGCAAATCGCTCCCTCCTTCATCCATCTCCATCCATAATCTCCCTCTCACGGACTTGCAGCCACCACACCTGGTTTTCAGTTATCAAACACACAATTTCCTTCTATTCCTGAGTGTTGAGTGCCCGAGCAAATGTTTCTTCCTTGTATGCACACTGCACTACCCAAAATCGTTGTTGAAACTTCGTTGCATTTCCCCTGCTTCCTCTACTATTCGGATTGGAGTGTTTTTAGCCAGGTTTTCAAAGACCATTACACTAGTTTTCCTTCACTATATTGTTATTCTTCAGTTTGAGATCTACAGCCAGTAAGGGAAGGGAAATTTTCATTTCTTGTTTTCTAAAATCCATCAAAACAATGTGAGTTAGAGGAGAATCCTAGGAAAAAGTAGCCATTGTTCACTATCATTATCCCACTAAAGTATGCCTCTGTTTCCTCTCCTATCCTTCACTGCACCATAGCCTTTGACCTCTTATATTGACCCATGGAGACACCTCGGAAGAAGAAATCTCACAAGGGAGGAATTGTGGTCAGAATTGAGCCTTCATACATGCACCTATTTGATGCAGAGCCAATGGTTAGGGAAGTTTTTCAAAGGGTGGGTTTCCTCTCATTTTGCCAAAACATGCAGAGGGGACATCCTGAAGTGGCAAGGCAATTTGCCTCACATTTTGATGGCCTTAAGACTAAGGTAGGAGATATGGAATTTGAGGTGTTTGAAGCCTCTATTGCAGCAGCCACGGGGATTCCTAACACGGGGGAGAGATGGTTTAAATCCATGACTTTGAATGTTTCCTTCTCCAAGGAATTCCTTAAGCCAATTTATCATACTGACAACTTGTCCAAGGGGGTGCCTAGAATTCATCTAGTTGAATGTTTTGACAAGATGTTGAAGATCATCCAAAGATACTTCACATGTGAGGGAAGATTTAATATGTTATACCAGTACCATATAAGAATTTTGCTGAAATGAATATGGTAAAGATGAAATGAATATCCCTTTCTACTTTTTAAGGAGCATGGGGAAATGTCTGACAGAGTCCAAGCCAAATCCAAGGCTGTGGATACTAGTGTCTTTCATTATGGAATGATCAGAATGTTGGTAATGGAAGAATTGAAGAAGAGGAACATTCCTTGGGAGTAATTCATTGTTTTTTCTCACATGAAGTTGGACACAGCTTCAACTCCTCAGTCAAAGATGAAAAGTCCTTTTCCATCTGCTAGTCATGCTCCAATAGGAACAAGCAAGAAAATAAAGAGTAAATCCATTTCTCAAGGCAAAGAGGTTGTTAAGGAAGTTGAAGAAGCAGACAAGGAGGCATATCATTCTCCACATAGAGACTCTTCACCTCTTCCTGCACCAGAATTGGAAGAGGTCCCTTCATATACTAAAACCATAACCAAGAAAGGTAGAAAGTTGCATTTCTCTTCATCTCCATCGGCAGCTAGCACAAAATTCAAGAAAACTTTCACAAGATCATCATCTCTCAAGGATGTTGTTGAAGCACAAGTTCTACCAAAGGTTTCTATTCTGAAGAAAAAGAGAGACAAGGGTGAAGGCATTGAGAAGCCTATTGAGATGGTAGACAGAGCTCCTGTACAGAAGAAAGATGAAGGTGAAGCCATGAAGAATCCTGTTAATATTATCAAAATCATCACTCCACCTAGAAATCACAACTTCAAAAGATTGATTAGACAACTCAGGGAGGCTAGGAAGGCGGTTGTTTGCTTGAAATCAGAGGGTTTATCTGAAAGAATTAAAATGAAGGAGATCATGGATAATTATAGTAACACTCTTGATTTGGAAATATTTGCAGCTATAAGAGATATTCCTCTCCATAAACAACTCAAGAACCTCTATAGGAAAAACAGAGACTTCCAATCTCATAACAGAAAACTCAAGGCAAAATTGCAACACTTCAAGGATGAAGTGGCCGAGAGGAATTTGAATGTGTCGGTTGAAGCTACCATTGAAAAAGAGAAACCGATAGTAAATAAAAGCACACTTACAGTTAAGAATCCTTTAACTACAAAAGGAAAGAATATTTTTGTGCTATAAGGAAGTCCTCCTTCCACAAGAAGGAGTGCTAGGTTGATGAAATGATTGGGGGAATATAAGCTCTGTTTTTTAGAATGGTCTCTTTTTGCAAGAGTGAGTGATCAAGGATGGATTATTTTTTTCCACCTATACAGGAATCTACAGGCTTCTAACCTATCAACTCAAAGTTTTGATTAGTCTCATCATGCATAAAAGCACAGACATTATGTAGCACTATGGCACTACAGAAACGTCTATTTTAGCATGTCCTGCTAGTTTTCTACCTACAGTGCTACCAAATTTCCTAAGACTAAAATTAGCGATGGCGCTGTGAATTCCACAGAAATGCTACCAAATATCCTAAGTTGTGTAACAATGGCGCTACTGAATTCACAGGAATATTATAGTGGTGCTACCAAATTCTTTTTGTAAAGGGCGCTACCAATTCTGCGGGACCAATTAAGTGTTGGCGCTACCGAAGTTCACACATAGATACTCAGTGTTGGCGCTACTGAATTTCACACAAGGATACTCAGTGTTAGCATTACCGAATTGTACACAGAGATACACAGGCTCGGCACTGCCAATTCTGCAAGCCTGTTTTGGATCTACGCTATGAAATGTGCAGAGTATTTTGTAAATGCGCTACAAAAACTCGCTACCCAGCGCGCTACTGAACGACGCTACCAACTAGTACCTGTAATCAAGGGGTTCGAGTTTATCACTCAGGTGGGTGGATGATGATGTGGAGGAGGGATAAAGATCATAGGTGGAAACATGATGACAACTTACAACCTCTGCAAGACACTTGGCATTGGAAAGAGATGTGCTTCAATGAAGACAATGTCAGTTGAAAGTTTGTTGGATTGATTGCCAACATGTTTCCTTTTTTATAGCATAGTTGTTAGCACAGTTGTTAGTTTGAATAACTAATTTGGAGAATCCTATGGAAGGAAGGCCAACTCACACCTCTAGCTGGTGCCTTCTCTTTTTTGTTATAAATAGATATTCTAAATGCTTTAGTAGGTTCATATGGTTGAAATAGGATCCCTTATTGTAATATTTTGATGAAGCATACTGGTTCTTTGGTTATGGACTTGACTTGAGAATTTTGTATTAATATAAGTCAGTTTCTCTTATTCCATCTTATTGCCTCTTATACTGAAGTGTTCATGATTGAATGATTCACATGAGATTGTTATAGTTGTATTATGATGAATGTTTGATTATAGTACTATTATGATGTTCATCAGTGTTCCTTAAGCTTTGAATTCAAGAAGATCTTGTGTTTGAATTTTTTCCTCCTTAGGTTGCTTGAAGACATGATGTCCATAGAAAACCTCTACATTTCCTTCACCAAACTCTTCCTTCTATTTACTTTTACTCCTACTCACTGACTGAAGTTGATCAAGACCTCAATTGCTTGTTTATGCTAGCCCAGATTTCTGAGTTAGAACATTATTATCCTGAGTCTTATCCATTTGACCTTTTAAACACTCATTTACATTTACATATAATATGATGGGTACTGGGCTTATCCTCTCTGCAATCTGAGGGTGATTCCTAGTGCTAACAGGGTCAACCAGGGAAGAGATCTCAAATAGAATCTGAGGACCGAGTATTTATCCTTTTGGGGGGAAGACGAAAGGGATATATAAGGGATCAAAGTGCTTAGAGTACCCCTTGGATAGAGATAAGGGAGGGGAGCCCCCAGGCCCGGGGGCTGAAGAGGAAAGGGAGGGCACCGAGGAAGTAAAATCCACACTATTTTGAACTAAAATTTCAACAATACCAAGGGAAAAATAATTACCCGGTGAAACCATCGAATGGGCCACTGGGTTGGCTAGCAAGATGATCCAAGTGGATATTGGTGGCCACCCACCTATTCCAACTGGCTCCTCTTGACAGTTTTTAGTTCAACACGTTTTTTTGTACTTCTTTGTAATTGTGGGTTCTACTCTTCTGGGGTTGTCTGAAGCCCTACACATCTTCCAGGTTGATACTTATAGTGGCCTCCCACCTAATCCAACTGGCTTATTTTTTATGTTTTCATGTCAACACATCTTTTTGTACTTCCAGGGCCGTTTTGGGGCCCTAAACAGTGTTTTTTTGTCTCGCCACAATCAAATTGTAGACGGAGTCAGATTTTGACGATGTAATGTGTAGTTATCGATAATACCTTTCTAACGGGATATAACGCACCTAAAACAGAGGTCGTATGAAAAATTTACGACCCCGAGAAGTTGAGGTACCAACTTACCCATAGGGGCCCACATAACTTTTGGTGTTTCATCTCCTAGGGTTAGATTTTTTTATGTCTAGGGTTTTGGAATTCATGAGTAATGCTAAAAAAAGGCCTCTGGAGCCTCATTTTGATTATTCTGCTTAGACAGGTGCACATAGCAACCACATCTCTTCTCAGAGATACCTACCACCATTCGAGCAAGTGTTCCAGTTCTGCAGTTTTACAGTTTCAACCTATTTCATTTATTCAATAGAATATGTTGTTCACTAGATAGTTGTGTTGTTCTTCATATCTCTGTGTTTATTATATTCAGTCTGTTAATGAGTTCATTCTGCTCCTAAATCTGGATCACGGGATGACTATGTCCTCCAATTGGGAGACTGGCGACATAACTATCAGATTTGATCGATCATTTGCTTCTTGCTCCTTCAATTAGTCCGAGGCCTAATTAGAAATCGTGGGCTTGACCACCTTCCATATTTTTTTGTGAATATTGAGCTAAGAAGGAAAATTCTTTCACTGAGCTTGGACATGCCCCACTTGATGAAAACTGAAACACCAAAATGGTATGTGCCAATAATCTATTTTTTTATTCCAAGAGAGGCCTTCATGGACTAATTCGATTTCTTCAGTTATACCATTCATAAGGTCCACCTCAATTTGCATCCAGAGCCATCGGTGATCCTGCTTGACATCCCAAACTTTTTCCAGCTGAAGGAAATGCATTAGTTTATTCCCTATGAATTATAGATCTTATGAATTCCAAAATGGAAAAGGAAGCCCTGGGAGGATCACCCAAATTTGGGAAGTGGATAGAGGCTCCCTATAGGGGTTGAAATTCACTTCCCATATCTTGATTACAAGACCTGAGATCCCCCAACCCCAATTTATCTTCAGGATTGAGCATAGATCCTCTTTTGACCAAAATTTAAAGCAAATCCAACCTCTCAACAGTTGGTGAAAAATTGGGCAATAAAAAATTACCGAATCCCATTTTTTGACAATGCAACCCATAAGTGAGTCTGAGCGGACTAATTTCCCACAAAACTTGTTGCCAACCGCTGTGTAAAGCAATTCATGGATGCCTGATATTTTTACGTCTTCACCCACCACCATATTGATTTTCTCCTTTTGCACTTTGACACAACATTTTCTAGCACGAGATTTTGGAATGCAGAAAGTCTCAGATTGAGGTTCCCCGATATCTAAAGACCCTTCAAACCTATTTTCCTCCTGAGGCACAATTGGGATGACTTAAGAGACTTTTGGAAGAGAGTTTGCAAGAGGAGGGATCTGGAGCGGCTCAAAGGAGTGAAAGAGGTTTATGTCGATCTCACCACCCTACATGCATACCTTGAGACTTGGAATTGCCTCCATCCTAACCATCGATTGATTTTCGGTTGGCTCAATTGAGGGCCCCAATTCCCCTAAAACGAGTGTCCTCTTTCCATGTTGCAAACTAATAAATTCTAGATCTAATATGAATATGTCGTGTGTGCCATCATTTGGCTCAATATCCACGAAATCCTCCTCCATAAAGGTTGTGACAGGTGGCAGGGTCAAGGTTTAACACATAACTATGCATCACTACTGATGAGGCCTTATGAGTTCACAAGCCGGTTGAAACCCTAGAACTTCTAGACCCCCGAAGAATTCCCCTCCAACAACACTCACATTGTTTTTCCAAACACTCAAAACTTGTTTATTAATTATAATTGTTTATACATGGGACATATAAGTATTTTAAATTATGTTTTTCTAATTAAAATTGTTCATATATGGGACCAAGTGTTTATGGATGCTTGTTTCATGTTGTTAATGGGGAGAATAAGGATGGACCTTGTAACAATAATAAGAAAATGTACCATGGAATAATAAATTAAAAATAAAAAAAGTGTGTGGTTTAATATTTTTGAAAAAATAATTTTTGCAATTATGAAAATATTGAAAATGAATTTAGAAGATATCCTTTATGCACAATATTAGATGCATTGTCAATTCCTGCTAGCTCAACCGGTTAAGGCATGGGTTTAGTTTGCTAGGCGAACGGAGTTCAATACCCTTACGGTGTGTTTAGTCGAGAGTAGAGACCCAAAAATCCATCCATGTTAAGGATTGGTGCAGCCTAGGCCGGGTGTGATCCCTGGGTGATTTTAACGACTTAGATGCCCCTGGGTTGTGGTTTCTTAGCCAAGGGTTGAAATGTTGGCCCCGCAAGTGATGGGCATTTCTAACAAAAAGAAAAAAAAGATGTTTTTATTGTGATATTTTTAATCACAATTTGGGTCAAAATTATAAATAAAAAAAACCAAACTGAGTTCAAAAACTTTAGTGTGACTCTAGACTCATATAAAAACAAATATCTAAATAAGTAATTTTGTGATTTCAATTTCCTAGTTTTCTTTATCCACTCTCTCTCTCTCTCTAGGTCCCATAGACAAAGTTGGTCTAAAGGATGTTAAAAGACATCATCATCACCATTTTAAAGTGTTGGATGCAAGTTCCAAGTTTCACTCCAAATTTATTATGGTTCATGGTTATTTGGACTATTACTACTAGAATCTTAAACACCAACCAAATAATTGATTTGCCCAAATATGATAAACAAGATGTTAGGCCACATGAGTTTATTGACTTTGGTTATAGAAGTGATATGAAAACATCTTTGAAAGAACTAAGTTCATGAGCACATTGAGTGGGCATGATACAAAGGAGTCCAATACAAGTGAGTGTGACATAGAAAAATGTGACACATATGCACACAAAATTAGTTATAGCATTGGTATGATGGGAGAAAATAACAAAATGCATTTTAGCATGTGGTTTCTTAGCCAAGGGTTGAAATGTTGGCCCTGCAAGTGATGGGCATTTCTAACAAAAAGAAAAAAAAATATGTGTTTATAGTGATATTTTTA
>ML810502.1:82169-112587 GCA_009831015.1 Picea engelmannii | reverse complement strand
ACTTTAGTGTGAATCTAAACTCATATAAAAACAAATATCTAAATAAGTAATTTTGTGATTTCAATTTCCTAGTTTTCTTTATCCACTCTCTTTCTCTGGGTCCCGTAGACAAAGTTGGTCTAAAGGATGTTAAAAGACATCACCATCATCATTTTAAATTGTTGGATGCAAGTTCCAAGTTTCACTCCAAATTTATTATGGTTCATGGTTATTTGGATTGTTAATACTAGAATCTTAAACACCAACCAAATAATTGATTTGCCCAAATATGATAAAGAAGATGTTAGGCCACATGAGTTTATTGACTTTGGTTATAGAAGTGATATGAGAACTTCTTTGAAAGAACTAAGTTCACGAGCACATTGAGTGGGCATGATACAAAGGAGTCCAATACAAGTGAGTGTGACATAGAAAAATGTGATACATATGCACACAAAATTAGTTATAGCATTGGTACGATGGGAGAAAATAACAAAATGCATTTTAGACACAAATAAAAAAAAAGTGTGCTACAATTTGAGCACTACATGCAAGTGGAATGTGCATCTAAGGAAACCACATGTATGAAGTTAGGCACATTAGGTGTGATTCAGGAAGATGCAAGGATAATTTCACATGACAATGAATGTGCATGTCCAACAAAAGTGATAGAGGGAGCACACTAAGGGAAGACAAAAGGTCACTATGGAAGCTAAAGTGACAAAAATGTGTCTAACAATCAAATGGAAGCGAAGAGTTGGTCAAAAATAGATGAAGAGTTGGGGAAATTTGAACAATCAATAAATAAGAGGAACAAAAAGGGAACCAATCATTTGAGAGATAATAGCCAACAAGTCTTGAGAGGTAAAATTTAAAGAGTCAAGTATTGAGAAAGATAGAACGTCGAGGCATAGATTTCAAATTTGTAAATGTATATTGATTTCTTGGTAATGAGAATGAGTAGACATAATCTCCTATGACTATGTCATCATGTTGTATCTTTTGTTTGTGATTTCCTTAGCATTATGGTCGTATATTTCATCTTCATTCTAACATGTGTTGTATATTATTGTACTTAGTATGCAAAGTATGAGATTTACGATAATAGGCCATGCTACACCATTTGGTATTAGAGCAAGGTTTGAGACTATACTATAAAATTGAAGTGGAATGCTTAGAGAGGATGACCTCTTTGTTGCAAGTGTATTTAGTAGCAAAAATAGTGAGAATATGAGTAAGAATGACTATGAGTAGGCAATTATTGGGACTAATTAGAAGAATTGAGGATTAGACATTAGATAATGTGGAGAAGTTGGGTAGAATGGATTTGAATGTGAACTAGAAGAGGAACAAGACAATGAATAGGAAGGAGATCCTACAACCTAGTTGGTAAGGTTCTTAAGAACAAAAGGGGAGCAAGATTCAAATTTTCTTGCTATAATGAAATCTTGAAGGTAGAGACGTCATTTGATTGGACAAGCAAGATGGAACTTCCTTCAACTTTGAGAGAATGGAAGACCATTAGAGAGAAAAACTTTTGAGTATGAAGTTGAAGGGAAACAATCCAATATGTTGGGATAATGTGCGACACAAGGTGAGTTCAAAAGGGAAATGAAATGATTTCAAGTTTGAGCAATATGGTCATGAAGATGCATGATAAGTAATTGTTGATAAACTACAAGTAGACCCTTGTTCAAGAAAACAAAGAATATGAGGTAAAAAGAGAAAAGTGTACAAGATAATGCATAAGAGTTTTATCAAAATTCCATATGCACATGGTGTGAAGAGAATGAAGACCATTGTGTTTCAAAGTATGTAAAATGTTTAAAGAAGTAATTCAAGGTGAAATAAATTTGCATAAGATGCATATAGCCAAGGAAGCATACCAATTATCACTAAAGGTGGAAAAGAAGTTAGTGTGCAAGGATAATAAAATGAGCTTTGGCATATTAAGAGGAGGTCCTAGAGGTGGAAATCGCAATTCCATAAAAAAAAGTGGAAGATGCATGGGATGAAAAGTCAAAGAGGACTGATGAGAGTGCACAAGGAAAGCACTAAGGTAAAAGTTGTGGAGGTTTTAGATGAAAAGGAAGATACTTCGGAAATTTCAAGTGAGAAATATATTGTTATACAATATTGTTGTACATGTGGAGACAAAGAGCATGAATCATCTAAATGTCCACAAAGAGGAGGCATGTGTAGAGGTGAACATACAACTCAATTATCATGGGGATAGGTATTTAAGAATAAACAAATAATCACAACAACAACAAAACATGGGGAAAACTTGATGATGTGCAGAGGAATGAGTGTGCTAGAGAAGTGAAAAGTATAAGAAGAAGAGAGGTGGCCGAGGAAAAATAATTTCATAACAAAATGAAATGAGGAGGTAAGTGTTGTAAAGTCACTATTGGTTATGGTAGCACAAAAAATAGAGGCACGGTAGAGATGGTAAAAATATCAAGGTTAATGTGGTAGAAGCACCCACAACCATATAAGTGTTCTAGTTTTAGTGCATATATGAAGTGATAGTAACTAACTAGTGTAAGGTGGTGTTCAATATTGATTGAAAGTATAAGGATGAAATTCTCCAAGACTTCATTCCCATGGAGGTGAGCCATTTGTTGTTGGGAAGACCATAATAGTATGACATATTCTCAATGCATGATGGGAAGAAGAAAACCTACATAAAAACCAAGGAACATAGATTCCAAATGTTACTAATGAAGGATGAAAAACCTACATAAGTGTTATCGTTGTCAACAAAGAAGTTTATACTAAATACACAACTACACCATACCTAACTACTTGGAACAACTAGAGCTATGCTAAATTAAACAGAACCAAAGAATTAAGTAGACCAAAGTAAACCCCATTTGATCATCTTTCAATATCAAACCAATCCTACGAGATTCAATTACAATGGTTCATGTTCTATAATGGTTGATTTAATCAAGTCGACTTGCATGTGTCATCGCCATTGAATTTTTTATTTTGGGGTTAACGTCAACTGTACATATGCCATCGACATGGACAATTGTTGTGGCTTCAATGTCGATAAGAACTTGAGGAAATGTCGACGAACCTCTGTCGACCAGATCAATGTCTATGGCGAGGTATCTCATTGACAATGTACTCATCATTGACTAGATTTATTATTAGTTTACCAAGCCAATATGAACATCCTCCTCATCATCATTGATATCGATGTCCACTGAAAAAATTGTCTCGCATCGTTCACCATCAATCACTTCCTTCATTATTCCATCCTTAGTCAACTTGCATTGGCTTTGCTTGATATCACTTGGACCAATCCTCATGTGCTAGGACTTGGATATTATCCTAAGGCCAATTCAACTATGGTTGTTTATGGATCATACCTCCCCATTGGGAGATTGGTGCTCCCCATCAACTTTTATTAATTGCAAGTCCAAAAATAATTGTCGAACTTGTTGTGTGCTACTTTGTATGACTTTGTCAATCCCTTCAAAGCTTATTTTTTTATTCTGACCTTGAGCTTATCTCAATTGCATATTCTTGGATCCAATGCACATGGAGCAAAGTCAAACATTGACTTTGTTGCATGTCCATTGGATGTCAAAATCTGCAATCAAGATAAGGATTCCCCTTTCTGAAAGTCCATCTGCATCGATGCATGCATGTTGACCAAGAAGCAACTTATCCATGATAGGTATGAATGAATAGACACCCTCATCATGATTAAGTGATTCACTACTAAGTAAATGTATATAAGATGATAGCTATAGTCACAATGCATAAATATCCGCTTGCTTCAAAATTTTAAATGATCCATACATGTTGGGTGTGAGCCTCTTACTTGTTCCTTTATATTGTCCCTTGAAGAAATGCAACCATATCAAAGCTTTAGATTCAAAAGTATGATCTTGCCAATGTTGATAGTGTTGAGCTTTGTATCTCAACTAAAACTCTTTTAAATCCTTTTTCACTTATTCATGAATCTTTCTCATTCCTTTTGTAAGCTAAATGGTCTTAGCTTTCTCATCTTGTTCATGTCTGCTACATGATCAATTGAAACTCTTTTACATCCTTTTGCACTTATTTATGAATATTTCTAATTCCTTACACAAACTAAATGGTCTTAACTTTCTCATCTTGTTCATGTATGCTAGATGATCATGTGATTGGGCATACACAATTACAATGGGTTTGTGACATAAATACAAGACATCATTCAAAAGTGATAGTTTTGTCAATCCATGAATTGCATTGTTATATGCATATTCAACATGTACGAGATTTCCATTCCACAACTTTAAATGATTGTTGTTGTACATGTAAAGTAATTTTACTATTGTGTGAGTAACCTCTTCAATTTTTTTGTCTTTTTGTGAATAGAATGCAATGGTCCTTTTCAACTTGGCATCTATCAAGACCCACAATGTGGTCCAAAATTAGTTGAAAAATCGGTTATATGTATCTGACACAATAGATGGAAACCCAAAATTCACCCATACATGTGTAGAAAATAGTTGTGTTGCATATATCCCTGCCACTAAAGTTCCATGAGGAATAACCTCAAACATCTTATTGAATATATCGACAATCACAAAGATGTTGTGATGCCACCTTGTCTCTAGAAGTCTCCCAACAAAATCCATTGAGATGCTCTCCCAAGGCCTAGAGGGTACAAGAAGCAAAGTGTATAGCCTCAATTTTTTTTTTGTAGGTTTATAGATGCTACACATCACACATCCCCTCACAAACTTCTCAACATTTGCTTTCATATGTGGCCAATAAAAACATTGATGTATGAACCAATGTCTTATGCATACCAAAATTTTGTGTAGCCTTTGAACTATGCAATTCCCTCAAAAGCGATAGTCATTTTCCCCCTCTAGGAACATAAATTTACACATTCATTGATGTATACTTCCCTCTACATGGAATCCTTGTTCTCGATGTGATACCAAGTTTTCAATAACACCCCCTTGTGCTTCCATGAGATGACAAAATTCGAGATCAACAACATAAGTATGCTTGAAATCATGAGTATAAAATGTGTCTTGCATGAAAATTGACCGTGACATTATTGGAGGTCTTGACAAAAGGTATACAATCTTATTTTGGGCAACCTTCTTGTAGTTGATAACATATTTGAATTATTACAAGTACGAAATCCACTTGAAGTGTTAACTTTTCTACAACTTGGAAAGAGTTTACATAAATTGCAATAGTTGATGGTTTGGATGTATCATCATTTTCTTGTCAAGCAAATAATGTTTCCGGTGTTAAAAACTTGCATAATTACATATAAATCTTTATCATAGATTAGGTAGTTTATAACTTCACTTATAAAATATTTTGAGTGATAAGAAATTGGCCTACCTTGTTACAATAACATTGCTCCCATGGCATAGCCTACGACATGCACTTTAGTCCCAAAAGAAAGCTTCAAATCTGGTTGTCCCAACACTAGGGCATTACACACCTCCCTCAAAGTTTCAAATGCATTCTCTTGCTCTTTTACCCGTGGGGAAAATTTATTGCATCTATTCAACCTATGAAATGATGTTGCTATCTAAAAAATTCATGCTATAAAACTTCAAAGGTGGCTTGCTAAAACCATAAAACTCTTGACTTAAATCATATTCTTTGGGTTTGACTAATTGGCAATGGCTTTCATCTATCTAGATCAATGCATAATTGAACTCCAGTAATAATGAATCCAAAGTACAAGATTTTTATCTTGCCAAACTCACACTTCTTCAGATTGGATTACAATTTATGCTCCCTTAATAGCCTATAGAACCTCACTAAATGTTGCAAGTGCTCTTCCTAACTGTTATTGAAAACCAATATGTTGCCTAGGTAGACAATGACAAAGGAATCTAAGTATATCGACCTTAAAATTCCATTCATTAGACACATTAAGGTTGTCGATTGTTTATCATTTTTCCTTATATGTGAAAAGGATCAACGTTGAGGGGAATCCTTAATGGGAATCAAGGAGCACCCTCCTTTGTTTTTAAAGATGTTGTACTTTTCTTTGTGAATGATGATCATTGTTATTGCTTATCTTAAACACATGAATTGGAAAAATACTAAAAAGTAAATCTTCACAAATCCTTAGACTTCAACAAATAGAATAAGACTCTTAATACACCTAGATAATCATTCAACCATGCATTGCTACATGAGACATGACTAGGCAAATGAAAATATAGATATACATTAAATGTTTGCTCAAAATTCAATGCTCTTTTCTCTAGTATTTTATGATGTAACATAATACATTCAATGAATTCAAGGGGGAAAAAAAAAATAATAAATAAATAATAAATAAAATAAAAATAAAAATGGACAAGCTTCTCATAAGATATATGAAGGATTGAAACTTTGCACATCTTGAGAGTAGGGATGGGACTCCCAAAAACCATGAGTATTACCAATAACCCATAAAGATTCATACGCATAACCATGTCATCCCAATTAAGCACATTATCAACAAATACCTTCAAAATGAACATCAAAATTCTTCCATGCTTCATGTTCTTCTAGTTTTTCCCATGAGTGTGGGAGAATGGTTTGTGGAGGTCAAACGAGTGATATTGCAAAGATAAGACTTTCGCTCTTGTTCCTTGCATTCCCAATGCCCACTACAATGTGGAGTGCATAGGACAAGAATGGAAGCCTCTCTCTCTACATAGGCAGACCAGTGCGGCATGCAAAGGCATGAAATAATGCAGAGGTTCCTTCAAGAAAAAAGCTTGATGCTTTGTTTACATATCCAATTTTTCATTTTTTCTTCGTGAGACCAAATCTTTGAATTTTTCCACAAATTCTCTAACAAGTACAATCTAGGGTTTCATCTCAAAATCCTAATCTCCAAGTCCCAAGGGGATGAAACCTTGATCCTAGTATTCAAGATGCTCCAAGAAGCACCAAGAAACCCTAACGACTCAAAGACAAGAGAGATAAAGTACAAAATAAGAATCACAAGAGAGGGGAAAACTAGTTCGCTCCTCTTATTCACATCTCTAACACAAGAGGGATAATAATGATGAACAATGAAATGAATCTTTCCTTCCTCTCTATATATGAGAAGTAAGGGAGGCCAACAATACATATGTGGGCCTTAGCCCTTACAAGCAACCTACAAAACCACATGTAGGCTCACACATGTGGAGTGCTACACTCCAAAGGGCATACATGTCAAGCTCCAAGGTGATATCATCCACAAGCAAGGCTCCAATGCAAAGGTAATCCACAAGATGTGTCCAATGCTCCTCCAACAAGCCTCTAATGACTCCAACAATACTCATAAGCCATGTAATCCATTGGGTCCCTATGTGTCCTCTTGATTTCTCACTTGATGATATCCATGCTTCAAATCTAACTTGGTGAAGAAAGATGCGCCCCTATAACTAATTAATCAAATCATATATCATGGGTTGAGGATACATGTTCTTGAAAGTGATATTGTTCAAGGCACTAAAGTCCACACACATATACCATATTACATCCTTCTCGAGTACCAATACCATAGTTGAACTAAGTGGTGATGTCCTCAATTTAATTGCCCCTTGCTCCAACAATATCTCTACTTGCTTCTTGATCTTTTCATTATCCAATAATGAAGTTTTGTACAACACATTGTTTGATAGTGCAACATTGGAGACCAAGTTGATCTCATGATAGATCAACCTCTCGGATGGTATTCCTTTGACATCTAAGAACATGTATTTAAACTCTATAAACAACTTGTTAATAGATGTCTTATGCTCCAAAGTATGATCAATTTCATGCATCTTCCTCTCAACTTGGGTTCTTACCATCAACAAAATAAATTTATGGCTGGAATTTTCTTTGCTTGCGTTGCTAAGATCAAGAATAATTATCCTTCTCTTTATAAGAATTTATGTTTTATGGTTTATTGTCTTTCACCAATATATACTCATCCACCCCCCTCTTGAAGAAAACATCCCAATCCCACAAGTAGGGACTTCCAATAAACTGCATACATGTCTATTATGTAGCACCACATCACACTCAATCTCGCGATTCAATAAAAGCAATTGGAATCACAAAGTCAAGCTTACATTACCTTCGAACAATCAACTTTGCATCCTTGTGCAACCATCCTAATGTATATGGATCGATATGATCTTGAGTAAGCATATCCAACTTCTTAACAAATGACTACTAAATGAGGTTATTTATCAAATATAGCCTTGACCAAAGTCTTCTTGATTTGCATCTTCACATGGAGCAATTTCTCCCTCTCTTCACCATGAGTCATAGCTATCCAATTCATCGACACTATTGACTTCTTTGTCTTCATATTCAACATTAATAGAACATCCTCACTCTCTTTGATACTTTATTTAATGAAGCTCCCAACATTTCTATTCATTAACTATGATCTTTCCACAATGCTTGAAAACAACGTTTAACTTGATCCATTCTACATCCCTTTGCCTTTCCTATTAACATTAGATGTCTTATGTTGAGTGTTTGACTTCTATACACCTTTTTGTCTAAAGGAATTGTTGGATGCACCTTCCCTTGAGGTACCATTTTTCCATCTTCAGTTTTCTTCCACACATCAATTTTTGGTGTATGCATTATCCAATGTGTTGATGTTAAATAGAGCCAATGTTTCCTAAATGTCACTATTGAAACCTCCAACATACTTTAGCATTGATTGTCTGCAATATGTAATTTGATAGATAGTCGATGGAATTATGTTATGTGTTCTTCTAACTTCTACCCCCCTTTTCTCAAACATATTTCCACTTGATTTCATGTCTCATTCATATCCAACCGGAGATAACTTTCGCAATATACCATATTGTTATAGGCATCCTTCCTTGCTAGCGGTGTCTATTTCACAAACTATTCTACCAAAAAAATGCATCTCCTACTATCTTCACATAAGCACACCAAACCTTCACAAATTAGAAAATCCTTGGCTTGTTGGCTTGTGAATTACACTTAAAGTTGATGCAACCAATAATCCAACTTCTCAATATTAAGTGAGCCATTGATTGGTTAAATCTACATCTATGTTCCATACGAAAATGATTAAATTATTGAAATGGGTTTACGAAGTGGTTGATGATTCTTGTCAACCTCGCCATGTTTGAACTAGGTCCATAGTTTGGTGGATTGTAGAAGTTATGCTTATGGTGAACATACTGGAAGGTATTTCCATACTACTAGTAGATGAATCAACATTTGGAAGAGGTGGGAAAACCATGTTATTGGGTTAGGATAAACTAATAAACTCATCATATTTACCATCATTGAAGAAAATCCATTTGTTTTTGTATATCCTATTGCAAGGATAAGACTTCTCGTTCTAAACTCAATAGCCTTTCATGGGGAGACCAAACTTCTTCCTTTTCAATGATTATTTTGTACTCTTTTTCTTCCATAACCTCTTCTTGCTCAATGTTCAACCTTCGTATGGTTTCTAATCTTGCAACGGTTTAGTATTTAAGGTGGATCGGAACTCCAAGAAGGGATTCACTCAAGTCTAGTTAGTTCCTGAGTTTTATTTAGTTCAACATATCTCTAATTGTCCTCACAAGTAGGTACGATGCAATTGTGCCACTCATCGTTGAATCTTTTTATTGGAAACATTAGCTCTTTAAAGGTTTGAGGGTTTAGTTATAATTTATCTATGCAACACCCTAGATCGGGCTTGTCACCTTTGTAATTACTAACTTTTTTTAACAAGCCTTTGTATTAATGAAATTTTGGAGTTTTTATTCCCTGTGAGGATTTTTTCTAGTTGTAAAAAAATTTTGTTTTTATTAATGATGTGATCGTTGTGTTTTTTGTTGTAGTATAATTGTTAAATAACACAATGGGTTTAATATTAATAATTGTGCCATTTACTATAGCCCTAACCAACAAATACAAGAACTATTGGGTTTAATATTAGTGAGCGTTTGGATGATGAATACTATAAGTTAGTGTTGAGCAAGTGGAGAACCTGCAAGATTTCATGACAATGATTCCTCTTCATGTAACAATTAACTTGCATGTGTGGCTACTGTAGATTTGTTTATTTTGGGTTTGGCATTCACTAGACGTATGTCATCAACATCAACAACTATTGTGGCTTTGATGTTGATGAGAACTTGCATCAATGCCAACTAACCTTTGTCTGCCAAAGTGAACTTGAGAGTAGAGTTCTTGGTTAACAAGGTCAACATTGACTATATTTCTCCTTCGAACAAATCAACATTAATTACCTTACCTTCATCGACAAAATCAACATTGACGAACCAATCTACCTCGCGTTGTCAACTACCAATCACATACTTTGTCATTATATCCTTTGTTGACCTGCATCTAGTTGATCTACCTTGGACGTGTTAGAACCTGCTTGGACCAATCCCTTTACCTTGGGACTTAACTGTAGATATTTTGATGTAACTACGGAAGATATTATTTTGTATTTGTATTGGTCAAACCTCGAGAAGGTTATTGTAATCTTATTGTATAAATTGGCTCAAAATAAATTATTATATTATTGTTATCCTTATTGTAAAAGTCAAAACGACCCCTCTTAGGGTTGTGTCTTTTCAGGAGTCAGTTATGTGTATAAATAAAGGTCGAGTTCCTCTCATTTGTACATACACACAACTCGCCTTCTCTTGTGTATTTGGAGCATAGCAAAGGAGGTCTAACGCAGGAGTTCTTGGTTTCTTGGTATTTCGTATCTTGGTCTTGGTCTATTTGTGGAGAGATATAACGTGACAATGTATTGGTTGAAGGAATCTATATTAAAGAATTGGTTGTTGGGTTTTCTCCCCCACGAGGGTTTCCCAGGATATATCTTGTGTTCTATGATTGTTTATATTTCAGTGATCCTATTACATGTAATATTTAATGAACGTTAAAGAAGATAATTGTAACTTCTAAAATAATAATAATCTATTTTTAAGGTCACAGCCAAGCCAGACACCAAATTGGTGTATGAGACCCCCTTGTTTGTGGGACAAGGGACCCCCTCCGCCCAATGATTTGACTGGTAAAGTCTACGAAGGTATACATACCATACCCCCCTCTGGATTTGAACTTGTGACCTCTTAGGAGGAAACACATATTCTTAACCATTAAGCCCACTCAGGATATATATGGTATCAAAGCAGGCCTGAATAGAAGACAGTTATGAGATCTAAAAGACAAAAGGAGTCATTTTTCTTAATAGGAGTAGTTATCGGATAAGGCAAGGGCACCAACAAGTGCGCCCTAGTGGAGCACATATTTTTCCTAGATCGGATCTTCAAAATCCAGAATTTGTGATTTAGGGGTAGGATGACTATCGAAACCAAGATTGATGAGAAGCTGGAGGGAGTTGACAACTTCAGAGCCTGGAGGTACAAAATATCCATCCTCCTAGAAGAACATGATCTAGAGAAGTTCACTAAAGAAGAGGTTTAAGAACCCAAGGGAGATGAGGCTAAAGCAAAGCACAAGAAGAATATGGTCAAAGGAAAGAGGATTATTGCAAACTTCATTAAGGACCATCTTATTCATCACAAATATTCATTATCCACTCCAAAATAAATGATGGATGCCTTAACTCTATTGTTTGAAGGAAACAACATCAACCGAAGAATGACCTTGAGAACTCAGTTAAAGAACGTGAGGATGCAAAATTCAGAAACCATCCACTCTTACTTCTCAAGTGTGAATCAGATCAAGGAGCAGATAGAAGCCATTGGTGATACAGTGAATGGAGAAAAAATGGTGATGACCACCTTGAATGGCCTCCCAAGGTCATGGGATGCATTTATTTAAGGGATATGCTCAAGAAGGAAGCTACCCAAGTTCAGTAGGCTATGGGAAGATTGCAACCAAGAAGATGCAAGGACGACATCAAGAGAAGAGAAGATGAAAGATGATGATCAAGCCCTAGTCGCCCACACTGGGAAGGAAAGAGCAAGAAAGAACCCTCCTCACCCAAGAAGTTTCAGAAGGGCCGAATAAATAACCCAAATATCATATGTTTATGTTGTCAAAAAATAGGACACATTGCTAGGAATTGTTCCCTCATTCACAGACCAAGGGAAAAGAAAGGAATTAAAAGGCATCATGTTCATACAGTTGAAGATGATGAGCCACCCAAGAAGGTTGCAAAGGAAGATGAATCAAGTGATGAGGAGTATGTTCTTATCTCAGCCCTTACAGGAACTATCACTCATGGAAGTGACATTTGGTTGGTTGGACAATGGTGCTTCCAAGCACGTGACAGGTTATAAAGACTCCTAGTCTAACCTTATTCAATAAGGATTCACCGCACAAGATGAAATTGGGAGATTACTATCAATATCCGATCAAAGGAGTAGGATAAGCCTCCTACAAGTTAGACTCGGGAAAGCCAATGAAGATGAAGGAATTTCTCTATGTTCTTGGATTGAAGAAGAACCTTCTCTCGATTTCAACATTAGATGAGAAGGGTTACATAGTTGCATTTGTTGATGGACAAGTTCTTATGTGGCCTAGAGGGAAGACTTTTGATGATGTTGTGGTGATTGGAGTTCAAGAGGCGGGACTCTACAAATTGAAAGGGCGATCAGATTCAACATTAATTCACGACACTTTGAATCCCAATGAATTATGGCATAGGATATTTTCTCACCTACATTACAAGGCCCTGCTGAGTGTGAGCAAGATGGTGACGAGACTACCATAGATATAAGCAAAACCAGACAACGTATGCAAAGGTTGTGCACAAGGCAAGAACGTGAAGCACTCCTTTCCCATTAGCGATAGCAAAGCCAAAAGAGCATTGGACATCGTGCACTTGGATGTGTGTGGACCGATGTCAACAACTTCACTAAGCGGGTATGTATATTATTTGTCTTTTATTGATGATTACTCACGTAAAACTTGGATCTATTTGTTGAAGGCAAAGGATGAAGTGTTTGGAAAATTCAAAGAATTCAAGGCACTAGTAGAAAACCTGACAAAGCGGAAGATAAAGACCTTGCGATCAGATAATGGAGGAGAATTCACTTCAGAGGAATTCAAAGAATATTGCAAGGGAGTTGGCATTAAGAGGGAGCTTTCTAGTCCCTACAATCCTCAGCATAATGAAGTAGTAGAAAGGAAGAATTGGATGATCATGGAAGCAATGAAGGCTATGTTCCATGATCAAGATATATCTATGCATCTGTGGGCAAAAGAAACAAAGACTGCAGTGTATGTGCAGAACAAAAGTCTTCACAAAGTACTTGAAAACAAGACACCAAAGGAGATGTTTTCAGGAGAGAAGCCGGAAGCCAACCTTCTAAGGATATTTGGATACCCCGTATTTGTGCATGTCCCGAAGGAAAAGAGGAAAACATTGGATCCATACGAAAAGAATGGCATATTTGTTGGTTACAGTGACACATCGAAGGCATACATGATATATATTCCCGGTCACCGAAAAGTTGAGATTAGCCAACATGTCACCTTTGATGAGAGTGCAACTTTTAGCAAATCAAAACAGGATTGTGCAAAAGAGGTTCATGAGGAGGAGAATGAAGTTACTAGAGTTCCAAAGGAAGAAGTAGTTGAACTAGAGGAAAGCATTCATGAGGATACTGACATGGCAAAACCTCAGAGGCCAACAAAGATGTCTTCTCGCAAGAGAAGACTAGCTTGGGCACATGAGCTCATCAAAGATGCAGAAAGATATGGTGCCCCAGAAAAAAATATCAGGGAAAGTAAGAATTCGAAATTGTATTCCAGCAATGTGGCATGTTTGTGTGATATCATGGATGCAAAATCGTCCAGTTATGAAGAGGTTACAGAAAAGAGGGTATGGAAGGACGCCATGGGGGAGGAATATCATTCCATAGTAAAGAATGATGTCTGGGATGCGGTCCCCATACAAAAGGAGAAATTAGTAGTAAGTTCAAAATGGATCTACAAGACGAAACATACAGTTGATGGCAGTATTGAAAAGTATAAGGCTAGATTTGTGGCTCGAGGATTCTCTCAGAAGGAGGGCATTGACTATCAGGAGACATTTGCTCTCATGTAGAGATATACCTCGATCAAGACTATACTTTATTTGGTTGTAGTAATGAAATGGAAGGTGCATCAGATGGATGTGAAGACAACCTTCTTGAATGGTGAAATAAAAGAGGAAGTATATGTGGAGAAACCACAAGGGTTCAAGGTTTATGACATGGAGACGCATGTGTGCAGATTGAAGAAGGCTTTATATGGATTAAAGCAGACACCTAGAGCATGGTATGGCAGGATCGACAATTTTCTGACGAGCTTCGGATTTACAAAGAGCAGTGTAGATCCTAACCTTTACTTTAAGGTTGTGGACGATGGTCGGATAATACAACTATTGTATGTGGATGACTTGTTTCTAACAAGTGTGGAAAATCTTATCTCAGAGTGTAAGAGAAAATTGGTTGCTGAGTTTGAGATGAAAGATCTCGAGATGATGCATTGCTTTTTGGGTCTTGAGCTATGGCAGAGACAAGATGAGATCTTTCTGAATCAAGGGAAGTATGCAGTGGAAATCCTAAAGAGGTTCGGACTGTTGGATTGCAAGGCAATGGCTACACCTATGGTATCAAATCTGAAGTATCTGCAGGATACGACTTCAAAGACTGTGGATGTTACTTTATATAGACAAATGGTGGGTTCGTTGATGTACTTAACGAACACGAGACCGGATATATGTTTTGTTGTGAACACCCTGAGTCAGTATATGGAGCAGCCCAGTCAGGTTCATTTGGTAGCAGCAAAACATCTGATGAGGTACCTTAAGGGTACATTGGATTATGGTCTCAGGTATGTGACAAACCATGAGTTCAGATGATATGGATATTCAGATTCATATTGAGCCAGCAGTATTCCTGATCGAAAGAGTACTTTGACATATTGCTTCAGTCTAGGCTCCAGTATGGTTTCATGGAGCAGCAGGAAGCAATCATCATGTGTACCACTCAGTACGACTAATGTTGAATATGTGGCAACATATGCAGCATGTAGAGAAGCAGTGTAGCTTCGGAAGTTGTTGTCTAGGTTATTTCGTCTCAAACTGGAGGCAACCTGCATTTGTTGTGACAACCAGAGTTGCATGAAGTTGTTAGAGAATCGTGTGTTCCATGACAGGTCGAAACATATCGAGATCAAATATCACTATATCAAGGATATGGTGCAAAGGGGAGCAGTGAGGCTCCAGTACTTGACTATCGAGGAGTAGGTTGTGGACGTGTTGACCAAGCCACTGTCGAGGAGGAAGTTCAAGCACTTCAGGGACAAGCTTGGCATGGTCCCTCTTCAGAGGGAGTCATGAGGTACAAATGCATTGCAGGGTAGTGGATGTCTTGGGGACATGTTGTAGCTATTTGAGAGCTACCTACATGCCTTGGATGCATTGGGTGTGAAGTCACAGGGGTGCACATGATGAGGTACATATGCATTGAGAGGTAGTGGATGTCATGTTGACATGTTGAAGCTATTTGAGAGCTACCCACAGACCTTGGATGCATTAGTTGTGAAGTCATGTTGTACTATGGATATCCACCTTCCTAGTTAAGAGGGAGTCTTGATATTTTGATGTAACTACGAAAGATATTCTTTTGTATTTGTATTGGTCAAATCTCAAAAAGGTTATTGTAATTTTATTATATAAATTGGCTCAAAAGAAATTATTATCTTATTGTTATCCTTATTGTAAAATTCAAAACGGCCCCTCTTAGGGTTGCATCTTTTCGAGAGTCAATTATGTGTATAAATAGAGGTCAAGTTCCTCTCATTTGTGCACACACACAATTCGCCTTCTCTTCTGTATTTGGAGCATAGCAAATGAGGTCTAGCACAAGAGGTCTTGGTTTCTTGGTCTTTGGTATCATGGTCTTGGTCTATTTGCGGAGAGTTATAACGTGACAATGTACTGGTTGAAGGAATCTATACTGAAGAATTGGTTGTTGGGTTTTCTCCCCCACAAGGGTTTCCTAGGATATATCTTGCGTTCTGTGATTGTTTATCCTTCAGTGATCCTATTACATGAATCTTTAATGAATGTTAAAGAAGATAACTATAACTTCTAAAATAATAACATTAACCATCTTTCCAAGGTCAATTCAACAATAGTTGTTGATGGACTTGCAAAGTTACACATTTGTGTTAAAGCATTGCTTTGGGATGGAGAATAAGGTCACAAATGCACTTGAGCAAATTAGCACTTATGTAAAGGCAATAATGAAGAACAAGACAATGGGTTTTGAACAAATCAAGGATTTTGACAAGTTGTAGAGATGAGCAAGAATCCAATGATGCAAGACAAAAGTACATAAACATAGTTCTTTATTCATGACGATTAGTTATTTAAGGGGAAGCAACAACGACGCACACCAAAAAGTTCAATGCACAAGATTATCACCAAAGAGCTACACAACTCTCATATAAGTGTGAATGCCTAATCTCTTAAAATCATTGGGAATGCTTTGGGTAATTTTATTACCTTGGCTCCAAAAACTAGCATGAATACATCCAACACGTGATATGCCTAGATATGTGCTTATGTTGATTTATGCAAAGGCCTTTGTGACCAAATTGTGTTAGAGAGTAGAGATCGAAGTTGGACACAACTTTTGCTACAAAAGCATTATCTTTCGATGTATATTTTGTTTTTATCATGGACATGTAATAACCTCATGTCCAAAGGAAAAATCTTCACGTATCACCAAGGAGAAAATTAGGAAGCCCTCTTGGTGGAAAGATTAGGAGATGGACCACCATTGGGCAAAACCTAGCAAGACTTGATGGGAACTTGCATCATAAGTTTAGATAGATGCTATTGCTCCATCTTTAAAAGGTGCAACAAAGACATTGACAAAATCACAATTAAAAAAAAAAAATCCCTTAGCACTAGTCACACTAGTGAAACTCTTTCAAGAAAAGGAAAAGGAGGCATGAGTCAAGCTCTTCAAATCAAGGAAAGATAATCCTTGCAACCCCATTGAACACAAAAAGTGATCACTAGTGATAGACACTCCAACCATTTCAAATCAAGAGGTTGGTTGGACTAAATTCAAGAGCACAAGAAAAAAGGCATAAGTGAAGGATTATGATCTTCAATAATGAACTCTTTCGAGAAAGGGGGCATGAATAAAACTCTTGAAATCAAGGAGACAATTCTTGCAACTCCAATGAACATAGCAAAGCAACTATTAGTGATAGACACTCGAGAATTCCTAATTAAGTGGTTGTTTGGACCAAATTCAAGACAAAGCATGAGAAAAAGAGCATAAGTGGAGAACTATGATCTTAACAAAGAGCTTTTTTGATCAAAAGACTTTCTTATCAAGTTTTGAAAATTAATGAATCAAAGATGTCATTTGACAAATAAACTAACAATTAACCATTAAGTTGATATGGATTAACGTATACAAGTCACTCATAGGACCCTCGTAATATACATGAAGAGTAGCTCAAAGAGCTAGCTCTACTAGTTATCACTAATGTTGTTGAGCATTTGGCTTGTTCCATCCCACTAATTGCCCAATTTGAATCCCCCTAAGCGAGACACAAAAGTCTATGGGGACATTCACTAAGAATGTTATCTATAAATTGGAGAAACATTTTTTGAATTTCCTTGAAAATTAGATAGAAAATTATCAACTATTATTTTTTTATATGTTGCACTTCATTAATATTTTTTATTATATTTATTTATTCAAAAATAATAATTACAATATTTTTCTTTATTTATAATTTATTAATATATTTAATATTTAAAAACCAATCAATTTAATATCATAAAGAAGACTATTATTTAAACATAAAAAAATTATGTTTTTTATATTTTTATACACTTAATAAATTTTTATTCATTCTATATATTTTCAAACATTATGAATTGTTCAAATACTTAAATAAATATATCATAATTTTTTTAATTTAATACTCTTAATATTTATTATTTTTATTTTTATTTTTATTTTATTTATAAATAAATATTATAATTAATTAAATATTAAATATTAATATTATAAAATCTTATTTTGAATTGAGAAAATTTACAACTTCGTTATTATCAAACACTTACATCCTCACATGATAATTTGTTTAACCTAATAAAAACCATGACTGCATTGCGCTGTAGCCATTATATTTATGAATCACCTTAGTTTTCTTAAGATTAATCAATACACTTAGATTTTTTTATATGTAACACAAGTTGAAAGATTGTTATATGGATTTAAATTATATAATTAAATATAGTTTTATTTATATATTTAAGGTTATTAATTAATTAAATTTAATTTGGGTGGTTGGGAGGAATGATGGTTATCGTCCTCGCTCAGCTTCAAATCCCATTAAACTCTAAAATAAGTATATTATTGTAATGACTTTAAACCATATTCTTGATTAGTTTACAAACATTATAATCTAGAAAAAAATATATTTTTTTATTTATATAATATCATTAAACTTCCAAGGAAAAATCCTTGTTAAAAAGCTCAAAATTCATAAATATTCTGTATAATTAGAATTAACTATTATAGATGTTATGTTAAAATGAACAAAATTCATATATATATATATATATATATAAACTCAATACAATCACATTTTTTTAATTATGCTTGAACCTTTTTTATATATATATATATATATATATATATATATATATATATATATATATATATATAAATTAATTTGATGATTTTCACTTGTAAATTAGGTCCCTGTTTGTGCATGATTTGATTTTCACACATAATCTTGCATTCAGAAGTTTGCTTTGAATAGTTCTGATGTGAATTTAGTCATTACTCGGATAGAAAGAAAGGACAACTATACTCCAGATGAGTAGAGCGATTTCATTTCAGATAGATGGGTTATGACAGGCAAGGAGCATATAAGACATTCAGAAACAGAGCATATTCAAAACCAGATCTTCTCATAACGGGCATTCCATAACTCAATTAATATCACCAATGGTCAGAACAAGCAACAGGCAAAGACTTAAATGTAACTTTGCATTGCCTGTATTCTTCCCTTCCCCTGTTTTGAAAAATCCACACCAACCCTCTGCAAAAATGGGCCAGTGCAGACCCCAACACATTCCCTTTTTAAAGAAACCCTTCTAGTTTTTGCCCTGGGCAGATCACATGTACATTATCAAGGCAGGTGCATGCAAAAGCTGCATACATGGGTGCATAATCAAACTTAGGCCAAGCTATGCTAAATCTCTACACCTGTTAAATCTCTACACCCAACCCACCAAAGCCCATGCATATTATACAATTTTACCCAATTGGGACATTTCTTAAATTACAAAAACACCCTCTTGGGATTTAAAAAGATGAAAACTATCCAAATAACTCCAGCAAATCAACTACATCACCACAGTCGTCCTCACCCTCGTCCCGATCCCCCTCGCTATAATTCGAATCACATTGAACAGCAGAACAAATTTGAAAAGAAATGGGAAACCTGCTAACCCTAGGCATGGATGCCAAAACAAATCTCTGAATCTTGTCAATGGCCACAGTTGAAGGAGGCTCATCGATAAGCTCCTGCTGCACATACTGATTGCTCACATAATAACCCACACGTATAAATTCCCGTCCTATGTAAGAGCAGCTCAGAACAATGGCGGCCACACCCAGCAGGTCCTCGGATCGAATCAACTCCACCTCCGGAGGGTCCGCCTGCAAAAACATAAAAAATAAGAACATCTCAAAACCTCAACGCTGCAAATTAACAAATTCAAACCCCAAAGATAATCTCAATATCCCAACACTACAAATTAATAAATTCAACCCCCAAAAAAAATTCAATTTGCAAATTCAAACCCCAAAGACAATTTCAAGATCCCAACACTACAAATGAACAAATTCAAACCCCCCAAAAAATATTAGAACCGCACTGCAAATTGATAAATTCAAACCCTATCAGAGACTACAAGGCTTATTGCTTAATACCTGCAGAACAAATCGATAATTCCCAACTTTTACAGGCCCAACGTGCACAATCTGAAGGACTTGATCATATCTTTCGTCCTCTGCGCATCCCACGTATATGAGCTTCCATTCCAGATCTATAACGGCAGCAAGCAATGGGTTAAATTTCATACAAAAATCTCTAAAAATGGATATGGAGATAGCAGGATTTTGCAGAAAAACTGACCGTATTTAAGGGGTATAAGGCTCTCGTAGGAGATCTCGAGCTGAAATGGATTGAGAAACATGGCGGGATTGTCCAGCACAGTCACGTTAGTTATACTCACACAACTCGCCATCTTTCTCTCTCAGCTGCAATTGCTTGCTTCTCTGGTTTGGCAGGGATCTTGCTAATAATAGCTCTAGTTTGGTGGAGGCCTTGCTGATTATAGAGAGAGGGAGGCAGTCATGAAATTTTCGCATTTTAGCGCCAAAATGTTAGATTTGGCGCCATCTTAGCATGTGTTCTATTCTTTGTTATATTTTGGTTTTTTTTGGCGGGTAACCATCTACCTAAACGTTTTCCCATAACATGAACGCATACAAACCTCACTATTTCACATGCTTTTTTATATGTCCAATAAAATAAAATAGTGGAATACACCCAACTATTATGGATATTGGAATTGTTTTTTTATCATATGGAAACTTTTCTAAAATTTTATTATTTTATATTGGTTGAAAGGATTGTTAAGGGGTAATATATAAGCTTTAAAATGTTATGATCTTTAATGAGGTAGTCATAAAGGAGTGGTGTTTCCTACTAACTAATACTATGGTTCTTACTAACTAACACTATGGTTCATTGGTTAACTAACACTATGGTTCATTGGTTGTAAAGTGAGTAAGTCTATTGGCTTAACATTTCCCTTTCCTCCTTTATGCATTGTGTCGCTTTATAACCAATATAATGATTATGTGTCAATTATTTGAAGGTGAGTGCATCAAACAGGTCAGTAGGGGTCATGAGTCATCTAATATTGTTGCAAACTTTCTTCTGGTTGTTAGAATTTGATAGCATAAAAATGTAGATTTTAATGAGGTAGTCATAAAGGAGTGTTGTCTCCTACTAACACTGTGGTTCATTGGTTGTAAAGTGAGTAAGCCTATTGGCTCAACATTCCCCTTTCCTCCTTGTGCATGATGTGCACTAGGCTCTTATCGCTTTATAACCAATATAACGATTATGTGTCAATTACTCGATTGTGAGTGCATCGAAGCAGGTCAGGAGGAGTCACGAGTCATCTAATATTGTCGCAAACTTTCTTCTGGTTGTTAGAATCCGATAGCATAAAAATGTAGATTTCCCATTGATTAGGAACTTTGATGGAATTTTCAACGATCTGGATAGATTCATAATTGGGAAAAATCCTTCAGGACATCCTTCCACCATCCAAAGAATTTGGATCATGATGGAACTCTATTCATTTGTGAATTTTTTATCAGATTCTTATCATAATTATAGCGAGAAAGAGGATCATTTTGCTACAAGATTAGCTTACTCTAAAGAGACTAAGTAGCTCTCAACTCATCGTGCACGAGGCATCCTTCCAAAACTCAACAATTGTTGCAAGTGGTCCATCTCCATCCTAATCTTCCGAGACTATACAATAATCTACAAGGACGGACTAGCAGGAATCAATGCACCATCATACCACGAAAAGGTATGGGCATGCCCAAGTATATTAAGTAAAATGTCATTATGCTTCTTCCAATGAAAGTATAGAACTTTGTATCGCACTAGGAGGCATGTTGAGGTAAACTCAATAGCTGACCCCACAAAAACCTACCCCCCATGAGAGAAACGTTCCATGAAATGGACATTGAGAGGTATAATTGATAGAGAGCCTCCGCCCAAGCCCATGTAGATTTAACTAAAGGATAGAACTAGAATATATGCTTCAGGGTTTTGGTACCGCCACACTATGGGCACCATGAGTTTGTGAGTCCCATGTATGACACACTTTTTCCAATTGGTAGAACCCCCATCAGTAAGAACCAAGGAAACATTACTTTCTTTGGTTCCAACACAAACTTCTAAAGGCTTTGCATCCATAAGAGCCAAGTCTTCTATTTGGACTTAACCCACTAGAGGTTCTTTAGTTGACCCTCAAATAGAGGCCTTAGATAACGCCATCTATAACCAAGTTCAGGTTTGTATTTGGTGAAGGGTGTCTCTTTTGCCCACTTCTAGTGCCACCACCAAGCTAGCATGCCTTACAAGGCCAGTTTAAGTATGAGATCATCAAGAATCAAGCCTTGAATACTTTCCACCACAACTTTATCGACACAAGCCAAAGGAAACCTCTGTTTAACCTATGACCAATTATAAAATAAAAATGAAAAAATATTGGGAATTCCTTGTGCATATTTCTAATATTAACCAAACCGAGATATTAAAGGGAATCATCTCATGTATTATAGTATGTGTTGTTCTTTACTTGAGTGAAGGTCTACTTGACAAAGTGATCATGGAATGTAAAGATTCTTGATGGACCTAGGGATTGGATTAATATGATAATACAACTTTTATATGTAGAGTTTGTTTAGAGACATACTGGTTGAAGAAACCTTAACCAAATTCTCATGTATTAGAGTATGTGTTGTTCTTTACTTGAGTGAAGGTCTACTTGACAAAGTGATCATAGAATGTAAAGATTCTTGATGGACCTAGGGATTGGATTAATATGAGAATACAACTTTTATATGTAGAGTTTGTTTGGAGAAATACTAGTTGAAGAAACCTTAACCAAATTCCAAGACAACTTAGACTGTGAAAATAAACCTTCAACTCAAAAATTGTGCAAAGATGAATATAAGACAATGTATTTGCTTTCTTCCATGACCCATAAGCCTTCATAAATTTGTTGACCATCTTTAGATAACTCATCGACTTCTTCATTCAATGTTCAATAAGTGTGAGTAAAGGAAATGAATTCAAGAGAATCTACTATCAACTTAAGTTGATCTCCCATTGGCCTTAAACAAATGTCATAGATCCAACTACTTCCTTTTATCTAGATAACCACCAATGATAAATAACAAAAAATATGGATTTGTGTTATATGTTTATCTCTAGCTAGTGTTAAAATGAGCTTCAACACCATCGATTCTACAAAATTGTTGGACCTAAAACCTTAAACTTCTCCGAACATGATATAATGGAAATCTAAGATGAACATAATGCCTCTAACACTGCTAAATGTAAGAGACCCCTGACTCGCTCCATAAAAAAATCCCCAAGCTTTTGACTTATCAATAGATAGCTCCTCTATAACACAAGGAGCCCTATGCTTCAACAACATTATGATTCCAATTATCATTTGTTGAACTTGTGAGAGAAGCTAAACAATGGGAATTGTTGATGGGTCCAAATGGCCTATCAAGCAAGTAAGGGAGAACGCCCGATGGAAGGTCCCAATTAGATGCACTCTTGTTTGGTGTAGCGTTTCCGACAAGTATATCGACCTTGTTGCCGCTCATAATTAAAAGAAGAAAAAGGGGAAAGACAACAAACTTCCCCCCAAAGAGTTTTAATTAATTCTAAGTCTACTCTAAATTGAAAGCAAACTAATCCGATCTAATTAATTCTAATCTATCCCGAGGGAGAGAAATTAATAGATAACCACAATTTATAGTGGCCTCTTGACAACAAAATTGGTTCATGGTAGCCAAGACTATGTTAGCACAATAATATTTCAGATATCATCTCAAATAGTTGAAGATGAGATATGTAACATCATCCCCACACTCATTAAAAATCACAACAGCATAAGAATTCTAAATACCAAGCACATAAATAGTCCATATGATCAATACTCATCAAACTTAAACAACAAATACAAGTGTAGAGTAGTCCCACAAATATTTGCAAACAATTATGACTTCGAAAATGTCTTCTGCTCTTTATATATCCCAAAATAATAGTATCCACAGTCTACACAATAGGCAAAAGTCCTTCTTTACATTCAATGAGTCCTCTTTTATAAGACAAGAGAGAGACTATTCAGTTCTAGTGACTGTTCACTTCATTTTCCCTTTGTTTTGTCATTTGTCATTTGAAATTTCTTTTACTTTTTTCAAAAATGAATATGCAGGAGCTACAAATAAGAACTAAAGAGACTCTTGGGTGGTTATTTTCGCCCTGAGGTACTCTGTAAATGATATTCATTAAAAAATTAAAAAAACAATTATTAACTTTGTCCATTGGTGTCGCCTTTTGTTCATCGAGTTATTCTTTGAGTTTACGGTGTTAGTATGCTAATTAGGATCATCTAATCTTATTCTTCTTTGTCCTAGCTTTCCATCAAGCTATTATGGGTCTAATTTCGATTCTTGTAGCTTGAGAAATGACTGTTAGAACATAACATAGCCCATTCTTCAATCAAATTCGGGTCTCTTGCGTGTTCTTCATTTTCTGAGAACTTCAACCTTAAATATTTCAATTCTTGTTGTGCTATCATGTTCTACTCTCTTCCATATTTTTGGTGAGCTATATTAGGCTTGATTTTGATTCCTGTAGCCCTAAATATGGTGTTTGAATTTTGCATAGTCCATTTCCCCCCCAAAATCGTGGTATGTTGTTCTCTACGATTTATGGGATTTTATGTCATGTTTCTAACCTGAAGACCTCTTCCATTACATTTATCCTCTTCTCAATACCTTTCCAATGAGGTATCATGGGCTCAATTTCGACACGTGTACCCCAAGATATGGTTGTTTAAAAAACATTGCATGAATGTGGTCATGAAGAGCTAATCAGATCGGGAGGATGATCGTCGTCATGAAGATTTGATTGGATCATGATGATCAGCAAGGGTTGATTGGATCGAGGTGATCATATTGAAATATTTGATCGGATTGGGAGGATGATCGTCGCCAAGAGGAGTTGATCATCAGGAAGGGATGATTTTCGGGAAGGGTTGATTGTCGTTGGGAAGGGTTGATCGTCGTCCGGAAGATTGATCGTAATGATCTGTAGCATTTGGGGTGGATAAATTTTGACAACGAAAATGGATCCAAGATTAAATGTGGGCCCAATGGACCAGGTGTCAAGTTCCATGTCAACATCCATGTTAGTGCCACTTTAGATGACACTAATGACAGGGATCCACATGGATGCCACGTTGCAGTGAGGTGGCAATGGTGGATGAAAGCCTTCAAACTTTAGAAGGCCATAACTTTTGATCCGGAGCTCAAATTTGAGCATAGTTACAGTCATTGGAAAGATATTAATGAGTGGAATCCAACTATCAGTTTTTTTTTACAGAAAAGAATCAAAGAATAGAAGTGTAAATTTTGACACTTCACCAGCTTAAGAGAGGTTAAGGGGTCAAGTGTGTAACAACGACCAAGGGTACAAAGATGACACGTCGCGTGACAAATCAATGTTACAAATATCGATGAATGGTAAGAAGGTATAGATGCCAATCATACATAGGACACATGCTAATCTAGTCAAGTTGAACATCTCAGAGGGCAGACCTGCCAGGATCGCAAAGATAGGGAATACGATCAGGTCAAGGAATAGGTCCTTACGCCATACCACAATGCACGATATTGATTGTTACAGATCATGAGAAGACATTTACCAATGACATAATGAATACCTTCATCCATGAAGCTCAATAGACCTTGGGCCTGAGTTTTTCGATAGAGAGAAGGCCAAAAGAGGATTCTGGTATAGATCAATCTGAAGAGACTCGGGGACAAGCCTATCGGAGAGGTGGATTTGATAGCCTTGGGAGCTTAGGATCTCAAGGAAAATGCAAGCCGAGGTAATTCGCTTCCCGATGAGGGATATCTTGGTAAGGATCAAAGTTTTGGACAAGGATCAAAGCTCTGGCCTCATCAACATAATGGTGGTAAAAATACAAATCTGGATGAGGCTTGGGAAAGACAAGGCTTAATCCATAATGTTGATCGTTGGCTTCAAATTAAAAACAAGATCTGGATAGAAAGAGGTCTAGGAAAGAGGAATAATATCAATGGATTCCCCCCACATACATCTTAAGGATCAAAGCTCTGGCCTCATCAACATAATGGTGGTAAAAATACAAATCTGGATGAGGCTTGGGAGAGACAAGGCTTAATCCATAATGTTGATCGTTGGCTTCAAATTAAAAACAAGATTTGGATAGAAAGAGGTATACGAAAGAGGAATAATATCAATGGATTCCCCCCACATACATCTCAAGGCTGGAGCAATCATGTGAAGAAAGTGATCCTGCTAACCTGCTCCTGCAACCACATAGAAGATGAGATCAGTCAAGCGATTAAAAGGAGTCCTGCAAATACACCATACCCACTATATTCCATGTCTTCAAGCAAACATTATAAATGAGTGTTGGGTCTATTGAAAGATAATCACAGATAGTTGTAGATAAGTTTTCTGAAAACTGCATGTGCTAAGTCTCAAACTCAAGAGAAGGATCAATGATTGTGCGACTAAAGCTAAGAGTTTGAAACCAAAAAGTGTGATCATATATGAGAGAATAAACATGAAAACATGAAGCACAACATGCAAGATGCATAGTTTGAGTTAGTCAATCAAGAAAATCATCAACAACAAACCGATTCATGACATGTAATAGAACATCAAACCCTGCAGCCACATAAGATCTCAAGCACATCAAAATCAACAAAAGCTCTGAAGATAACATGTCAATTCCATCATAGAAATGTCAATGAAACATCACAGGTCAATAATCATCATGAAGACATTTGAAACCATCAAATTGAAAGGAATAATCAACACCCATCAAAGACATCACCAATCAAGATTAAACCCCCATCTCCCTCAAGGTAGGAAAACAAATAGCATTAGGATCAAATAGTAGAGGATTAGGCATTAGGGATGAAGTTTTAGTAGGGGGGGCCTTTCCTTCCGCTTGTAAAAGAAAATGTAAAGGGGGGTTGTTGTGGCCTCAACAAATGGCGACACACTGGAAGAATCAATTATCTTTTTCAATAGAAGTGTAACACCCCCACAACGGGCATTTTCGAGCCAAATCATCTCTTTGATTCCCTATCGGGGTCCTCCTAACTAATCCCCAGGCCTTATTGAACCCTCACTGCACAAACCCGCTCAAGGCGCGAGCTTCCCCCATACGACCGTAAGGTATGACCGCATGCTTACGAAGAGTTGTTTTGCATTTCGGGACTTTTAGGATGCAAGCCAACCCTGACCCCTACTCCCAAACTCTCGAACTCTAATTCCCTTCCAAGGGTCAGATCTACAGTCCTATGCTATCTCCTCGATCAACGAATGTGATTGTATCGTGATTTTGTGTATCTTGAAATGAACGCGAGCCAGCTCTGATTGTCCGTTCCCCAAAATCCTGATTCCCGTAGCTTCTACCTAAACCCTCCACCCATGTGACCGCTCAACACAACCATGGGCTAATTCTTCAAGCTCGTCGGGACTTCGTATTTCGTGAAGTTGGGATGCAACCCACTCCCATTTCCCCTAAAGCCTGAACCCTAAAACCCAATATCCCCTTGCTCGGATCAACGGTCATGGCTCTTCTGTGAACTGACAGTTCACATCAAATCGTGAATTCAGGTCTCGCGAGTTCACAAAACTCTACCCCTTGACTTCCTTCGGCGGCGAGTCAGCGAAGCATTGGTCCTTCACCGCGTCTCCTCTGCTGATGGATGGTTCCGATCACTTTGGGACTTTTAGGACTTTGACGAGTCCATCCTCCCGCCTACACATGGGTTAAGATCGATGGTCTAGGTAGCTCTCGATGGATCCTGGGATCTACGGCCCCAGTTCCATTGCTATTTGCGAAGGCTGAAGGGGTCGAAGCGTTAACACCTACGCTCCTCCTCTATATCCATTGGTCCCGATAGACTTGGGATATTTCCGAAAGGATCCCATCCGTTTGTCTACCAAACGAAGGGATACTCCCTTTCGATAATTGGACTTGCTATCCTTTATGAACTTGGGTCACGAAATTCAACCTCTTGGAGATTCAAACTCCCACGACTCCAAAATCTTAGAGAGCTAACTCTTTCTTGCACAGGGTTTCCAGACCCAGATCGCATGAACCTTCATATGGTTCTTGAGCAAATTATCCCTATTCTTAGTCGGGTTTCTGGATAAGAGCTCGGGTGTGTTTCGAAATCCCTAGGCTACTGACCTGAATGAAGTGCCCTCCTAACTCACCTAGTTAGGAGTTATGACACTGAGGCAAGGTAAAGTCGTGGGTTTACCATGGCGGTAGCCATACCAAGGAGCTTGCTCCAACTTTGAGATATGATGCAATTCCCTGGGGAAGGTGCTTTCGAGGGATTAAATTAGAACATCGCTTGAATCAAGAAAATGAGATGATGCTCAGTAGAACGAACCCATGCTCCGGACTTAATCATTTGTACATAAACCAACTATGGAATATAAACATACACATGCATCCATTATTTCCAGTCTAAAACACCAGACAATCATTCCACACAAAAACCATTTATGGGTGTATAAACATGAGCATCTATCCATGATATTCAATTCAAAATATAAAGCATAAAACACTTATCAGAACCACGGGGTGTGATGCGACTACTGAGAGGGGTGCTCGTTTCCACCCAACTGTAGGCTCAATGACTCCAAATGATTTACCACTATCCACCCTCGAGCTAGACCACGATGCTCTGAGATTCGATCCCTTACCTCCATCTCAACGAAAATCAGGGATGAAGGTTACTCTCCTTCTCCTGATACAAAAAGATAATCAAGGACGAAGGTTACTCTCCTTCTCCTGTGTTCAAAACCCCTTGTGATTCCAGAGTTTTTTGGTTCTCTTCTGCGATCCTTGTCGCGCGCTCTCTCCCCCTTCCCACACTTCCTTTCTTGCCTTTTTCTGCAAGATTGTGTGTGGCACGAATTCCCCCGTCCGTGGTCAGGTCTGAAAGCTTTACGGATGGGCGGTTCACCCCATCCCCTCTTTAACTCTTGAGGAGCCTCCCCACCTACCATCCCGACGGGAAATTCATTCCAGGGTCAGAGAGTTGCTTTGGTCTTTGAGCAAGTAAAAACCAGTATGGTACTGGTTCGGTGGAAGTTAACGCAACCATTCCAAGTCCCTTCCACCACCTTTCATTATCCATCATGGTCTCTTTTAGCACATCCCCCTCCCAGCAGTCACAAAACACATATTCATAACATAATTTACATTCATCGACCTTTTATACAAAGGTCCATCAAATCAAACATTCACACCTTCGAGTTTGCCATAGTTCCTGGCTAATAAAGTTATATTTACAAACTGGGGGAAACAGGGTGTTACAAGAAGTCTAGAGCCTTTACTTCAAATCTGAATTTTAAAGATAAGTTCAACAAACTGCAGAAAATTTTCCAATAATCCCATAATCATGGGTACCACATGTTAGTCACCATTAATTTTTTTTTATGTGAAATCGATATTTCAGGATCTAGCAAGGTGCTAAATCGGTTAGGAAGCCCTACAAACTAGAGAAGGGGTTAAATATGGCAGGAAATAACTAAAGTTGGCGGGAGCGCTAAGTGATGGGTCCCATCGCGTCGCAAATCATGAACTCTCTAGATCGACGGTCGAGGATGATTTCAGGGGGATAAACTGCGCGAAGGTTAATTTTGGAAAGTGGGCCGAAATTTAAACCGTGGTATTCATTCGGCGCTACGTGGCGCCACCAGGTGCATTTCAGGGTGAAAAGCGGGTTGCCCCAAACCACTTCTCACGCCCCCGGAATCTGGAAAAGTATAAAAGGGCAATTGTTATTTAGTTTATTATTATTTCGAACAATTGGATCGTTTGAAACTTGGTGCGACCACCCTCGTTCAATTGCAGCTCAACAATACACCATTTCCGCTCATTCCTAGGTATTTTTCATCACAGCCATGGATCCTATCATAACCTCAATAACAGAACAAGACCCTGTGGTGAATGAAGAATCCCTAATTGACCAAGATTCAAACGTATTTGATACCGAAATCACCATTTTGACCATCTCTGTGTTCAGAAGCAACCTGTCTGATAATGTAAGAAGGTGTATACCATTCCTTGAAGCAGTCCAGGCGACCATATTCCCTTATGTTGTCGAAATCGCTTTCCCTTTTCCTGAATTTATAGGTTGGTGTGCCGAACAATATTCACATGAAGAAAACTTCGTCGTGAATAAACAAGCGTCTGAGGTCATGTGTAGGGTAGAGAGTCTGTCAATTCGAGATTCCCTCGGTACACCAGAGTGTTTTTCCGCAAATTCTGAACCTTTCAATGAAGAAAAGCTAATTGGGGTATACAGAGAATCTCCATTAGAAGTCTGAGAACTGCTTTTACAGACAATTGTCAAACCATAACTGTTAAGGTCCTAACCCGCACATAGGTAGATCAATGTATTCGGATGTAATAAAGGTCAATATTAATAAGACCTTTCAATAAAATAGAATAAGGCGGATGTAAGAAGACCTAATAGAACCTTCCGCTTCTAGAAGGATC
>ML810502.1:65490-75722 GCA_009831015.1 Picea engelmannii | reverse complement strand
ACAATGAAACTAGTACATGCAATAATGGTTAATACTTCATAAACCAATGACTATCAAAATTTAATGTATATGAGCATATACAACAGTAAATATTGACGAAGTCAATGTTTGCAATAATGACAATGGCAATATAATGTTACTTGTCAATAAACACTAGAACAATATAACATCTAATGAAAATGATCAATCCTTGCATTAAATGTCATTAGTTGCTCATATACAATAGACTGTTGCGTCAATATCCTAGGGATGACGTCAACTTCCTTTAGGGTTAGTATGATTTTGTTTAATAAGCAATGTAATAGACAAAGAAGGTCAATGTTTTGCTAATTAGCCAATGAAAATTACCAATCAATCAATGCCTATCACAAGATGACCAAGCCAACAATATTTTCTATCAACAAAAGCTCAATAAAGGCATAACGTCACCATTTATTGTTGAGTTAGAGGGCTTGATGCGTCAGGTATGACGTTAGGCCTAATTAGTGGCGTCAGGGTTAGTTAGGGTTTCAAAATTTGAAAGTTTGAAAGATGAATTTGCACAATAAGCTCAATGTTGGAAAGAATACCAGTGCCTTAGGGTAATATGGAGTCAAAAGTAAGGGCGAAATCTCAGGAGGATTTAAAATTTAAAGACTAGAAGGTTAGGTTCTATGGTGCTGGAATGACAGGGCCCTAGAATCAAAACCCTAAGGGAAGGAGGCTCATTCTGGTGTTGCTTAAGCAAGGTCTCATGCTCCTTCCTCTTTCTCTAAATACTCTTGGAAAAACGGCTAGCTTCAAAGTACAAATCTAAGGGAGAAAAGTGTTGCAGGGGCAAGGCTTTTCAAACCCTAGAAGGTTAAAACCCTAGGTGTAGAATTAACTAGGCCTAGGACGTCTCCTCTATTAAACCTATACTTTAATGCTAACTCAGAAAAAGAGAGATAAGTGTAGCAACGACTAGGCTATATCTTCCTTTATCAATGGCTAAAATTGTTTCTCAAGCATGGGGACATATAGCAATGACCTACTAGTGTGTTTGCTACCTAGGGTTTCAATATTTAGCAATATAATAGCAATGATATAACAAATGTAAGAAATTAAGCCTACAACCATTCATTTAAGAAGTTTTGCATGAAAAATTCACTTACAAATCATGAAGAATGCTTAATCAAACCCTAGTTGTAAACCTTCCATGACAGAAACACCATAAATGCCAAGAAGAATCATCCAATAAGAGTTGCGCCTCACGTCCAAGACCAAAGATACAAAGCAAAAGACTAAAATTTTATCTCTCACAAGAGAGTGAGTTATGTTATGTTTAAAATGAGGAGAAACGTCCTCTATTTATACCAATCCATGAACTTTGAATTAAAATTAAGGTCATTAAAACAACCGACAAGGCTGACTATAAGATTTACACTGTTTTTTACATTAACTGCTAGAAAATGTCATAATATGAGCAAAAAAAGGGACGTCAAGCCCCCTTGAGGGAGACGTTGGCCCTTTTTGGGGAAATGCAACATCCAGAAACCAAACGTTGGCCCTTCTAGGGCTCCTCCAAGCTGTCACATGTGTCAAATGTCCTCAGCACACTGCCACATGCTCCAGACAACGTCCAGTTCTCCCAGGTGACGTCCTGTCCATCAAAGGCAAACGTTCCATCTGTAGTGGGTGATTCCCCCTAGGTCGGGCTCTGCCAAAGTGTCCTGGTGGAACATCCTTCTTTCTTTTCATGCAAAGGCTCATCACAACGTTGTCCCGTCTCTGCCATCCCAACAACCATTTGATGGGCTCTTCAGCCCCATGGAGGTCCGAGCTAATCATATCCCCATGTGTATCGGTCCACTGGTACCTGTCCGTCAGGTATAGTCCTGCACATCAAAAACTACGCCCTCCATGGGCTCATCAGTCCTCGAGATCATAGCAATGTCAATCATGTTTCATCATTAAATTTATCAAATACATGCATGAAATCCCTAACATATCATCTAATAGCTCAAAGACATTACACTGGTCTACTATACAAAGTTGAAGAAACAAACAAAATAACCTATTGGGCCAGTATCCACAAGAGAAGGAAAGTTTCCACAGAAGATCATTCAAGCCATGTTCATGAAGTGATATGGTCTAGGGATGTCCAGTCATAGTGAAGACCAGGGGTAGGTGTTGTCCGTGGGTGCCTTTGTAGGAGGTGAGTTGTACCCGTCATGGATGCACTTTTTCCAAGCCCCTTTATTGCCTTTACTCTTTATTTATTGCTTTTTCTTTCTTTTTTACTTCAAGGTCTGACCAGAGGACACTGCCTTGGCGTGGTGACCAGAGCTGACAGTGTTACCCACTGGTATTTTCACAGAAATGATAAGGCTGGCTCGTGATGAGACCCCCTTTCCCTTGGCCATGCAACCAAAGGTCATTGCCCTGGCGTGGTAACCAGATAATGGCAATGTCATACTGCTAGATACCTATGAACATAATGGGTTGGCTCGTGATGAGACCTCCCATCCTCTTGGTTAGGTCTTGTTTTATTATTTTTCTTAGGGTCCCATTTGTTTCTTATTGAGAGGCCTTTTATTGCCTTCTTGGGGATCCCTGGGCGAAGCATCTCTAGGTTTTATTTCCTATGGATTTTATCTTTTACCAGCTGCTTTTACCCCTTGGGCCTTTAGCCCCTTCTTCCCACATGAAAAAGTGTAACCCTCAAAGGTCATCGTAATGGCCGGACTAGGGGAATGGGATGGATGTATGGGAGATAAGATGTAAAGTGAAAGAATGGTGGGAGCGGACGATGGCTCTGCAAATCCCCCCTAGTGGCTAACCAAAACCCATAAATACAAGCTTGCTAGGGCATTTTGTTAGTCCCCATAACAATGGTCAAGTGGATTAATGTAAGATCCAAGCAGTTGTCAGAAATGTAAGGAACCTGATGCATATATAAGAAAGTTATAACGATCAAACATGACACATACCATGATACCATGGACCAATTACCTCGTGGAGCAAGAGTCTTCTCTGAGGCAAGTCCAAGCCGATGGTGATGGAAGCTGTTGCTTCTAACAGGACAAGTCTGGCGAAGAATAAGAAGGATGGGCCCTCCAGGGCCATGCTCAGGTCAATCCTGCTCTCGGTACTCCATGTCTAGGACCTGTGGGCCTCGAGACATGATCTCCTAGTTATCCCTAGAAAACGAGGATAACATCTGGCTCCAACTCGGGGACATGTGCTCACCGTAAAGCGCATGAGAACCTCAACATCTTTGGCATAAACCTCCAGACCTGCTCACACTTGAAAAGAGACATTAGCAACAAAAGGTGGGGTGGTATTGCCACCCCGCAAAAATATAACATGTATACATATGAGATAAAACAATCAGATGCATATAAGGAAACACACAATAAATGCAGATGGTATAATACACGGAAATGCCTACCTACTCATACTTACCTGTATCGTCATGTCCCACTGCCTTGGTGGGGTTTGAGGAGGCGTCCACTGATGGGTAATGGGCACCTTCTTCCTTCCAAGGTGGACAAGTAATATGAGTTATCCACTGATTCCATTCCGACCTTGAAAGGTCCGAGCCATGATTGTGTACTTCCCTTTACATTAGTAGGCTCTCCTTTCTGAGTATCCCACATCCATACCAACTCCCCCTCCTTGTATTTTCGGATCTTGTGTTTGTTAGCTCCTTGAACAACCCTGGTGTATTGTACTGAGGGAGGTGGGTGGGCTTCTGGAGTAAAGGTCTCTTGTTGGGACGAATGTATTTGCACATCTTCTTTATCCTTTGGTCTTTTTATTATCTTCACCGTCCCTACCTCTTTGTTCTTAAATTGATCTAGGAGTTGCTGATATTCCTCTTTCTTGGGCCACTCAATCTGGTCAAAGTCTTCTTCTGTAGTAAATGGCATGTCTTCCGGAGAATACTCTTGAAGAGTTTGTATCACATCTTTCTGCGCTTCATTTACAGTGGGAACAACATCTTGTACATGGGTTCCAGTTATTGGCATATTGAGTAATCGTCCAGTTGTTCCATCTTTCAAAGGCAACCGCAAAAAGGTGAGATCCATCTCAAGGGACCTGCCTATCATTGCACCAAATTTCCTAGATAACAACATTCCCCATACATCCGGGACATCAACAACTATAATGTCTATGTGAACTGTCTTCTTGGGGAATTCTTTTAGCTGTACTTCAACATTCTCAACAACACCATGTGTGGGTATTGCTTTGGATTCAAATCCACAAACGTTCCTGTAAGGCCTAGTTACTTTCAGGCCCATCTGCTGCATGACTTTGAGAGACATCATGTTTGCACCAACACCTGTATCCAACATGCAATTGTTGAGATATTTATTGTTCATCATAAGAGTCATGAAGAAAGGTGGATTTTCACCGTACTGGATCCTGAAATGGTCGGCTTGCAGCATGATCGGGGGGTCCATAGGCTCAGTCGTTCCCGAAAAGAAGGTGTTGAGGCGTTCTTTAATAGAAGGGATCTTGACTGCTTCTTTTAAGGGAACATTCACATGCATTTTCGACAAATCTCCTTCAAAATCAAAATCAAGGGTAATCTTATCAGCTTTAGGAGTTTTAGGAGGAGGAACCTCAAGAGATTTCGACTGATCACTTGTAGGTTGGTTCGGGTTCTTTCTCCGGTATACTTGGACTTCTTGTTTTTTTATCTTTTCTCGTGATTCTTGGTCCAAGTTGTTAATTATTGCCAATCTTGCTGCTCTAGCTGCTTCCTTCAGGGCTTGTTGATGTTCTGCATCAGTGATGTTTATCTGAGGGAAACTTGAAAAGCAGTCAAAGTTGTTGACTTGTTGCTGGCTGGCGTTATAAGGACACTAGTTCTCCCATTGTGCTTCACTGCATTCCAGGCACCAAGGGTTTTCACCAACCACATTTGTAGGGGCCAGAGTATTTGGGACTTCATTTTGATTCTTTGGCTTGTAAGTTTGATTCCCTTTTTGGAACGACCCTTTGAATGGAGGTCTAGGTGCCTGGGTCTGGGATTTTTCAAGTCTTACGATCCGGTTCATCATCTCTTCTTGATTCTTCATGATGCTATCCACTGAAGCTTGTAGCTTACTGATACTGGTGCAGAGATCCGAAGTAAGCTCAACATTGTGTACCACTTTCTGCTTGGTGTCTATTTTCCCCCTGGGGTTGGTAAAGGGCTCAATCTTGGATGAAAGGAGATTTCCTTCAATCTTGGTTGCAAGCTCTTGGGCTTCTTGAATGGACTAGGGTCTTTGTCCCTAAGAAGGTACCCTAATTGGCCACTGAAATATCTACTATAAATGTGAACAAGGTAATCATCTTTCGGATAGTGGCTCGGGGGAATTCGTTGGAGTAATGATTCGAATCTGGTATGAAATTCCCGAATGGATTCATTTTCACGCCTAGCAAGGCCATTTAGTCGGGTGAGCAACATGTTCGGGTCTTCTTTGATACTCCACCTTCTGAGGAAGATTTGTTCGAGTCTATCCATGGTTTTAACGCTTCCATCAGGCAGGCCAAGATACCAACGTCTTGCAACATCATAAAGGGTAGCAGAGAATAACTTCATGACCAAGTCCTCGGCATCATCACTAATGGGGTGAAGCTGAAAAAATGCCCAGAAGTTACTCATATGCTCTTCGGCACTAGTAGCATCAGTGCCGGTAAACTTAGGCAACCACTTCTCATATTTAGGTGGCATTTGCCTAGGGTAGCCAGGTATGGCTGACATGTCTAATGGCTTGAACAAGGTAGATGACCATTGTCTCTGATTGTTTACTGGGTTGGTAGTACCGGTCTGAGAAGTAGACATGTTTAAAGGAAGTCTCTTTCCAAAAGGTGACTTGACAATAGGTGAATTGGCAGGAGGCTTCCTTCTGAAAGCTAGAGGAGGGTTATTGAACCTCCTTTTGGTTTGTGGAGTCACCAGATATTTTTCCTGAAACCATCAAAGAATGGGGGAATAAAGTCTTAGTGGAGTCGCCAGGTAATCTTACAAGAGAAAGGTATTTGAGGCAAGGCTTACCAAGGATTTGTCGTTGAGGAAGATTGACTCAGTGTTCCCCGGCAACGGCGCCAAAATGTTACCGCGCAGTTTGTATTTTAGGTCATAGACTAGAGGATAAGGGTCAAACTGGCGTAACAGGGACCTACCCCACCCAATGTCACCACAATGGGGAGGTCCTTTTTATTTAGGGTGGCTAAGCCCAAGGGAGACGTCCCTGGCAATCTAGGGTTTGAAAGGAAAAAGGCTCAAAGGATTAAGGCTAGTTTCCCCTTCACAAATTACCGCCTAGAAGATAGTCAAGTAAAGAATAACAATAGAAAAGGCACCTACTTGCGAGACAAGACAACAATGAAACTAGTACATGCAATAATGGTTAATACTTCATAAACCAATGACTATCAAAATTTAATGTATATGAGCATATACAACATTAAATATTGACGAAGTCAATGTTTGCAATAATGACAATGGGGGGATCTCTTCAACGCACTGGACCGGTCGTCTCTGCACACGCTCGAGCGGAAGAACTCGGACCGTGGAAGACTCGTGCAAAGATCCCTCCGCTGGAGCTTCAACGGAAAGTTGAAGTCTCTATCTGGAGACAGTAAGGCCAAGTTCCGCTGGAGCTTCCCTCCAACTCGATGCCGGAGCGCGTAGGATATTTTGTGAGGGAGAGCTGGTGAGGGTTTGCTGGGAGAGGCCGAGCTCTCTTTTGAAGGGCGAGTTTTATTGGGGAAGTCATGACAGGCCCTGTGGTCAAGAAGACGAACCATGGCAGAGTGAAGGGATAAGATTGCAAGGTTGTTGTTGCCATGGAGGCCCAAGAATCGCCCCTCGGGCCCTTGCATGATACGCCCCCGGATGTTGAAGCTGCCTTCTCCTCACTGCTAGCCTCGCTGCCCAAAAAGAAGAAGTCTGAAGCCACTAAGTTCATCAAAAAGCTCGACGATGTTCCTGAGGTAATCCTCCCCCCTGAGGGTCCGACCCAGGTCGCCTTGTCCCTGGAAGATTGGGCCCTAGTGGGTCAATTCACGGGCCTTTGGCCCTCGCCAAAATCGACAGAAAACTGGGTCGTTAAGAATTGGAATCCGTTGATCAAGAACAAAGCCACCTCTTATTTTCTGGGTCGAGGCTACTTCCTGTTCGAGTTCAATACAAAGGAGGACAAAGACTTGATCTTCAGGAATGGGCCTTATTTCATGGGACCTCAAGGCCTCTATCTCAATAAATGGACCCCTAACTTTGATCCGGCTATGGATGTCCCAACGACAGTTCTGGTCTGGGTTCGGCTCCCCAACCTTCCTGTGCACTGCTGGAACTGGGATTCCCTCAAGCACATTGGAGATGCTTTGGGAAAGTTCATTGATAGAGCAAACAATAACGATCAGTATGATTACGCCTGAATCTGTGTTGAGGTGGACTTAGAGGTGGGACTTCCGGAGGCCATCAAAATAAAGGTTGGCAGTTGGATGCATGTGCAAGTGCTGGACTACGAGCAACTCCCTTTCAAATGCCGTAAATGTCATCTCTATGGCCATTTTTCAAGAGGGTGCCCGAACAAAGGGGAAGCAGAGAAAGGAAAGGAAGATGGCTGGAACCAAGTCAAGAGGTCAAAGACAACTCACAAGAAGACAGGGGCTCAAGGCTCTCAGCCTGCCTCCACCCAGAATGATCCTCCACCAAAAATCCAAGGAAATAGGTATGAGCTCTTAATCTCTTCAAAAGAGACTCCTCGGGAAGAAGCTAAGCAGGATAAACCCCCAGAGAAAATGACTACAACAGGAATAAGTCCTAAATAAAGTGACACGGCAAGAAAGAAGGATAAGCAATCAGAAACCTCCGAGGAGGAGCATGACACGGAGGAGTCTGAGGAGGATGGAGAAATAGGAGAGACGCAGACATCGGTCAGAAGATATGCAAGGGGCCGAAAATCTGCTAGAGAAAAGAGAGACCAAGAAACTTATAAAGCCAAGCTTCAGGGTAGTCAACCCACTCTGGAGAAACTCCTTGACAAAAATACGAAGATGACTAAAAAACAAGGGAAAGGCTCCAAGGGAGCCCCTCATCATAAAAATAAATGATGAAGATTATCTCCTGGAACTGCAGAGGAATGGGGAGCAAAGTGAAAGAAGAAGCAACGAGAAGCCTCATAAGAAGAGAAGCCCCTGACATTCTTCTGATTCAAGAGACCAAAATGGAGGACAATGAGTTTCTCCAAATAAGCAAAAATTTTTGGAAAGGAAGTAGCGGCCAAGCAGTTTCTGCACGGGGAGCCTCTGGGGGCCTGGGCTCTCTTTGGAACCCTCTCGAGTACAGGTTGGTCACCGAGCTGCACAACACCCATTGGGTATTTTTGAAACTCCAACCTTTGGACTCGAGGGAGGCACTTAGTCTTTTCAACGTCTATGTTCCAACAAATATAGGGGAAAAAAGGGAGTGTTGGGACTCCATCAGGCACCTTTCGGAGTCAGAAAACTTAGAAAACATCATTGTTGCAGGTGATCTAAATCTTACCTTGCGCATGGAGGAAAAGCGAGGAGGCACAACCATAAAGGACCCTGCAAGGGAATGGGTGGAAGGCCTCATGCAGGACTGGGACCTGCTATATATCCCCCCGGAAAATGGTAAGTACACTTGGTCCAATAAAAGAATCGGTCCTGGTCATATTGCTGCTAGACTTGATAGATGTTTGGTGCAGAGCTCCTTTCTTTTGTTGGGCTTAGAATCTAGATTGCATATTCTCCCCTGCAGTGTTTCTAATCATAATCCCATTTTACTTGAGATGTTGGGCCACAATGATCTTTGCCCCATTCCTTTCAGGTTCAATCCTCTTTGGGTCAAGGAACCTGAATTTCTGAATCTGGTTTTAGACAGTTGGAAAACGCCAGTGAAAGGTTCACCTTTCTTCATTTGGGAGGAAAAACTTAGAAGGCTGAAAGATGTTCTTAAAACTTGGGCCAAATATCTTCCCTCCCCTTCAAAAGAGAGAAGGCAGGCTCAAGACATTCTTGCTCAGCATCATGCCCAAAGCGAAGATGTTGAAATTACTAAAGAAGTTTTGGATAAGGAAGTTGAGCTTCAACAAAGTTTCCATAAAGCGTGCCTCTTGGAGGAAGAGCATTGGAGACAAAAGTCTAGGAGTTTATGGCTTAAAGCAGGAGACATAAATACTGCCTTCTTCCACACTCAATCTCAAGCCAGAAAGAGCTACAATTCTATTGCAGAAATCAAGGATGGTAACTCGACACACAAAGACTTTGAGAGCATAAAGAGAGCAGCTTTCAACCACTTTCAAAATCTGTACAGAGAAGAGGGTGTGACCGGCCCAAACTCTAAGTTTTTGGAGGCGGTCCCCTCTAGGATCTCCCCTTTAATGAATCAACAACTGGAAGCGAAGATCTCTATACAAGAAATAAAAGAGGCTCTCTCCGACATGGAGCCGGACAAAGCCCCAGGCCCGGATGGCTTCACTGCAAGATTCCTTCAAACCTGTTGGCAGATTGTGGAAAAAGACCTCTACAAAATGATTTTGAAATCCCAAAATTGTCAGAAAATAGGGGGCAGCACCAATTCAACTTTTCTCGCCCTCATTCCCAAGGAAAAGGGTGCCAAAGAGTTTAATCAGTTCCGACCCATCTCTCTTTGTAATATTGGATATAAATTAATCACAAAAGTAATTGCCAACAGGCTGAAAGGTATCCTCCCAGTCATCATCCCGGAGAACCAAGGTGGATTTGTTAAGGGGAGACAGCTTGCTGACAACTACATTCTCGTGCAAGAGGCGATTCACTCAAGCCATCTTCGCAATGAAAAAGGTATGGTAATCAAGCTTGATTTAGCAAATGCCTTCGATCGAGTCAGACTTAGTTTTCTTTGGGAAGTTTTGAAAAAATTTGGCTTTGGAATGGGCTTTCTAAATTGGATTCGTGCTTGTATTGTCGATCCTTGGATCGCCCCCTTGGTGAATGGGAGAGCAACTGGTTTTTTTAAAGCTTCAAGAGGGCTTAGACAGGGCTGCCCCCTCTCTCCGCTTCTCTTCGTTCTTCATGTTTCTGTCCTGAGTTTCTACCTTGATCATAAATTGGTTGACCAAGAAATCTTGGGGCTCAATATAGCCAGAGGGGTTAAAAATGTAAATCACACCCTGTTTGCGGATGATACCCTCTTGTTAGGGGCTGCCACTTCCAGAGCTGCTTTAAGATTTAAGGAGGTCTTGGACGATTACAGTGAAGCTACA
>ML810502.1:53071-64232 GCA_009831015.1 Picea engelmannii | reverse complement strand
CATCTATGCTGTGACAGTGAGGAGGACGCCCAACATATTATTTTAGACTGCAAATTTTCAAGAGAAATCTGGCAAGGCCTACTGAGCTATTGGAAAACTGATTTCAACTTACCCATTTCTATCACAGATTTATTTGCAAATTGGAGAAACCTCTATCCAAATACGCTCCCAAATAATGAAAATTTTAAATTTGCATGGCTCTCCTTGCCGAAATTTGTTTGCTGGCAAATTTGGCTTGAGCGAAATAAAAGAGTTTTCAGAGATGAATGCTTAAACTCGCAGTTCATCATCATTAAAATAAAAATCCTATGGAAAGAAATTCTGGGGGAACATTTGCCGGACTTGAATCTAAGCCAGCAAGACTTAGAATGGGGTGCCTCGCTGGATCTCCAATTCTCTGGCGATATAAGGCAACACAAGGACATAAAAGAGTGGCAATTTAGAGGAAAGGAGAATGAACTATCTGATCTGCTCCTCAGGCAATCCAGATGCTCTTTGTTTTTTGATGGGGCAGCAAAAGGCAACCCCGGACTGGCTGGGGCAGGAGGAAGTATAAAAAATAAAGGGGGCATAATTGTGTCAAAGTTCGCTTGGGGATTAGGGCAGTCCACTAGCATGCAAGATGAAGCCTTGGCACTTCTGCAAGGTCTCAAACAAGCAAAGGCTATTGGTATTACAGAGGTCAGTATCATTGGAGACTCCCAGTCCATTATCAAAGCCTTAGTGGAGTATTCCTCTCCAACAGATATCAGATTGGCAAGAGTGATTTCAAGAATCAGAATCCTGGTGAAATATTTCCGGACCGCAACCTTTCTTCATGCTCTGAGGTAAAACAATAAGGATGCTGATATGGAGGCCAACAGGGCAACTCCACTTCCCGCAGGATTCCTCTTGACAGAAAGAAGTGAGGAGTGGGATCCCATACCATAATTTTGCTATGTTTTTCTGCATTTTACTGAAACAATTTGTATGTCTTTTTAAGATAGGGAAAATAACAGAGATAGACTCGATAGTCTCGAGTAAAATCTGTGGCTCCCCAACTTTTGGGGCCTATGACCAGTTAGTGGAAGAAAGTTCAAGGGCTATGCCTGACCTAATGTAACCGGTGAAAGGCATTTTGGCCAATCTCTAATAGAAATCCATACTCGTTCTTGTTAAAAAAAATAATGACAATGGCAATATAATGTTACTTGTCAATAAACACTAGAACAATATAGCATCTAATGAAAATGATCAATCCTTGCATTAAATGTCATTAGTTGCTCATATACAATAGACTGTTGCGTCAATATCCTAGGGATGATGTCATCTTCCTTTAGGGTTAGTATGATTTTGTTTAATAAGCAATGTAATAGACAAAGAAGGTCAACGTTTTGCTAATTAGCCAATGAAAATTACCAATCAATCAATTTCTATCACAAGATGACCAAGCCAACAATATTTTATATCAACAAAAGCTCAATAAAGGCATAACGTCATCATTTATTGCTGAGTTAGAGGGCTTGCTGCGTCAGGTATGACGTCAGCCCTAATTAGTGGCATTAGGGTTAGTTAGGGTTTCAAAATTTGAAAGTTTGAAAGATGAATTTGCACAACAAGCTCAATGTTGGAAAGAATACCGGTGCCTTAGGGTAATATGGAGTCAAAAGTAAGGGCAAAATCTCAGGAGGATTTAAAATTTAAAGACTAGAAGGTTAGGTTCTATGGTGCTACAATGGTAGGGCCCTAGAATCAAAACCCTAAGGGAAGGAGGCTCATTCCAGTGTTGCTTAAGCAAGGCCTCATGCTCCTTCCTATTTCTCTAAATACTCTTGGCAAAACAGCTAGCTTCAAAGTACAAATCTAAGGGAGAAAAGTGTTGCAGGGGCAAGGCTTTTCAAACCCTAGAAGGTTAAAACCCTAGGTGTAGAATTAACTAGGCCTAGGGCATCTCCTCTATTCAACCTATACTTTAATGCTAACTCAGAAAAAGAGAGATAAGTGTAGCAACGACTAGGCTATATCTTCCTTTATCAATGGCTAAAATTGTTTCTCAAGCATGGGGACATATAGCAATGACCTACTAGTGTGTTTGCTACCTAGGGTTTCAAGATTTAGCAATATAGTAGCAATGATATAACAAATGTAAGAAATTAAGCCTACAACCATTCATTTAAGGAGTTTTGCATGAAAAATTCACTTACAAATCATGAAGAATGCTTAATCAAACCCTAGTTGTAAACCTTCCATGAGAGAAACACCATAAATGCCAAGAAGAATCCTCCAATAAGAGTTGTGCCTCACTTCCAAGACCAAAGATACCAAGCAAAAGACTAAAAGTTGATCTCTCACAAGAGAGTGAGTTATGTTATGTTTAAAATGAGGAGAAACGTACTCTATTTATACCAATCCATGAACTTTGAATTAAAATTAAGGTCATTAAAACATCCGACAAGGCTGACTATAAGATTTACACTGTTTTTTACATTAACTGCTAGAAAATGTCATAATATGAGCAAAAAAAGGGACGTCAAGCCCCCTTGAGGGAGACGTTGGCCCTTTTTGGGCAAATGCAACATCTAGAAACCAAACGTTGGCCCTTCCAGGGCTCCTCCAAGCTGTCACACATGCCAAATGTCCTCAACACACTGCCACATGCTCCAGACAAGGTCCAATTCTCCTAGGTAACGTCCTGTCCATCAAAGGCAAACGTTCCATCTGCAGTGGGTGATTCCCCTTAGGTCGGGCTCTGCCAAAGTGTCCTAGTGGAACGTCCTTCTTTCTTCTCATGCAAAGGCTCATCACAACGTTGTCCCATCTCTTCCATCCCAACAACCATCTGATGGGCTCTTCAGCCCCATGGAGGTTCGAGCTAATCATATCCCCATGTGTACCAGTCCACTGGTACCTGTCCGTCGGGTATGGTCCTGCACATCAAAAACTATGCCCTCCATGGGCTCATCAGTGCTCGAGATCATAGCAATGTCAATCATGTTTCATCATTAAATTTATCAAATACATGCATGAAATCCCTAGCATATCATCTAATAGCTCAAAGACATTACATTGATCTACTATACAAAGTTGAAGAAACAAACAGAATAACCTATTGGGCCAGTATCCATAAGAGAAGGAAAGTTTCCATAGAAGATCATTCAAGCCATGTTCATGAAGTGATATGGTCTAGGGATGTCCAGTCATAGTGAAGACCAGGGGTAGGTGTTGTCCGTGGGTGCCTTTGTAGGAGGTGAGCTGTACCTGTCATGGATGCACTTTTTCCAAGCCCCTTTATTGCCTTTACTCTTTATTTATTGATTTTTCTTTCTTTTTTACTTCAAGGTCTGACTAGAGGACACTGCCTTGGCGTGGTGACCAGAGCTGACAGTGTTACCCACTGGTATTTTCGCAGAAATGATAAGGTTGGCTCGTGATGAGACCCCCTTTCCCTTGGCCATGCAACCAAAGGTCATTGCCCTGGCGTGGTAACCAGATAATGGAAATGTCATACTGCTAGATACCTATGAACATAATGGGCCATCTCGTGATGAGAACTCCCATCCTCTTGGTTAGGTCTTGTTTTATTATTTTTCTTAGGGTCCCGTTTGTTTCTTATCGAGAGGCCTTTTATTGCCTTCTTGGGGATCCCTGGGTGAAGCATCTCTAGGTTTTATTTCCTGTGGCTTTTATCTTTTACCAGCTGCTTTTACCCCCTGGGCCTTTAGCCCCTTCTTCCCACATGACAAAGTGTAACCCTCAAAGGTCATCCTAATGGTCGGACTAGGGGAATGGGATGGATGTATGGGAGATAAGATGTAAAGTGAAAGAATGGTGGGAGCGGACGATGGCTCTGCAAATCCCCCTTGGTGGCTAACCAAAACCCATAAATACAAGCTTTCTAGGGCACTCCATTAATCCCCCAACAATGGTCAAGTGGATTAATGTAAGATCCAAGCAGTTGTCAGAAATGTAGGGAACCTGATGCATATATAAGAAATTTATAACGATCAAACATGACACATACCATGATACCTTGGACCAATTACCTCATGGAGCAAGAGTCTTCTCTGATGCAAGTCCAAGCCGATGGTGATGGAAGCTGTTGTTGCTAACAGGACAAGTCTGGCGAAGAAGAAGAAGGATGGGCCCTCCAGGGCCATGCTCAGGTCAATCCTGCTCTCGGTACTCCATGTATAGGACCTGTGGGCCTCGAGACATGATCTCCTAGTTATCCCTAGAAAACGGGGATAACACAACCAAATCTAGAAAAAAGAGTGGGAGACTGAATACTATTCATGCACTCAACAATAATATAGGTTTATGGTTGTCATGAATCCCCCTATCTATTGTCTATTTTTCTGACCCCCAGAGTATTTTCCCTTGAATTCATCAGGCAAAGAATTATATTTGAGACAGAGCATTTCCTAAAGTTGTGCAAAGCCTCCAACCTCAAGTTCCCTTTTATCATTGGCCCTTTCATTGTCAAATCCAGATCTTGTTTATCTCAAATTCAAGCAAAGCTCAAAGAGTTTGGTTTTGCACAGCTACAGGGAATAAGATATGATCCACATCAAATCATATCCAAGAGAATATTGATGAACAAACAGGGCCCTTATGAGCATGAACATGTCGAGGGTTTTGATAAATTGGCAAACCTATAAGTTTGTGCTGATATGGAAGCAATCTTGCAACCAACTCAAACACAACAAGTGGATGCAACCCTGCAACAAAGTCAAACACAACAAGCTCCTCACAATCTAATAGTCAAAGTTCCTAAGATGAGTGTTTACAACAACAGAAACAGTTCAGAGGCCATGGGCACCAGTGATCAACAAATTGCTCCTAAGAAGATGAAGATTACACAGTCTCCACAGATGGTGGATTTAGAGGAGGAAGAGCCTAAATAACAAGTAAATATGGATATGGTGGAGAGTGGTACTAGCATTGTAGAGGTTGAAAAGGAAAGAAAACTCCAAAGTGAAGGCATCTCAAGAACCTTTAGCAACAAAAAACACATCTTTGATAAATCTTCTGGGGCAACTTATCAATCTAAAGAAGATTTGTCAAACATTATGCTGAGAAGGGATACATAGCTCTGGGTGAGATGAGAGATTTAGTCCCTGAAGTGGAAAATATTTCTCAACATAAATATTCTTTGTTCATAGTAAGGGATATTGAGAAGAGTACCTTTAACATAGCAGTTGCAGATGAAGACAAAGTATCTGAGATCAAGATAAGGTATGAAAACATCAATGCTTCAGACAAAGTCAAATTCCATAGGAATACCAGTTATATGTTGTATTCTGATTACCTAAATTTAAGCTTGAAAAATTCAAGGCTGTCATATTATGCAATGAAATTAGAAGGGCAGTTGAGGCAAGAAAAATCATCCAATAGAGCTTGGCAGACTTAGGTCAAGAGGTTGGAATCTCAAGGCCCTCAAGGGGTGAAATCCTCATTGGATGAAAAAGGCAAATTGATTCAAAGTTTGAAGAAGAAACTGAAAATGTTTGCCACAGAGCATCCACAAACAACATAATTGGTTGCTCTAGAACAGGAAAATGAAACACTTTGTCAAGAGGCATTGGACTACAAGGCTAGGGCGTTGCAACTAGAACGAGAAAAGGTGAAGTGGTCACAAGAGCATACATAATTTCTAAACAAAGCTATATTTGTACCTCCTACTACAGAAGTTGGGCCAAACACTGAAGGACTTGTCCAGGCTATGTCACAAGTTATCTTGAAAGAAGGAGAAATCAAAGGGCTAAAAGGGAGCAGAGAGAAATTGAAGAAGGAGATGCAAGCAAAGGATGAAAGAATGGCTCAATTTCAAAAGGAGAATGAAGCCTTGCATGAAAGGGTAGACAAGTTGAAGATGAGATTAAGAGGCAAAGGCATGTTGCAGGGAGCCAAGCATATCATCTAGGACTCTATAACTATTGAAGCTTCCAAGTTTAGAGTGTATTTTAATTTCATCAATGATAAAGACAACATGGCCATCATAGCCAGAAGTAGGTGCACTTTTGTGAATGAGACTTTAGCAAAGAAGCCATCAGAATTGGCCCAAAATGCCATAAATCTACTCAACTCCATTCCTACTGCATAACTTCAGACTATTGGAGTTAAAGACATAACTACATTGATTATCTGGTCCAGGAGGGTTATTGCTAAACATAACCTGTTGAAATCAGTCCAAACCAAGGCAACACAGATGGGACAAAGTGTGCAAGAGTTCAAAGATTTGATTGAGCAATTTTTTTATCAAAGGCCTCCCAACATTTTGGGATGGAAAAGGAAAATTATATGATTAGGAAGAATACAATGCTCGCCTCACTCAGTGCAAAATGGATCACTCCAAGTTCGAAACCCTGGAAGAAAATCTGAAAGGAGCTACCCTGGTTGAGCATCTGATTACAGACTTTGAGATTCTGAATCAGTTCAAAGCAGTCAAACTTGGACTACCAGTCATGTCATATGCTTCTTGCATTGACCTGGAGATCTTGATCAAAGAAATGACAGATTATGATATCCCTTCTGACTTGCAATGGAAGGAGATAGTACGACTGAGTAAGACAAAGTGCAGTTTTCTAGGGTCCAGTAGGTGATGTCTAGATGTCATTGAAGATGGCAGATCAGGTGGAAGACCAGAGCAAAACAAGTGGCAAAGAAAGGGACTGAAGTGTCAGAGGAATCAGAAGCTGGATCATGAAACATTTTCTGGTTAATTATTGTAATCGGTTTCAAACTGAAACTGTCATTTGTAATCATTGCAATTAGTTTCAGAAACTGAAACGTTTCATTTCAATCATTGTGATCGGTTTCAAACCAAAGGAACTCAACTTGTATAAATATTAGGAGTTCCAAATGTATTAAGTATTGGCATAAGTGCAAGGGCACAATTGTAGCTATTCGGAACTTGAATGTAATTTTCTGAAGCTGAATTGAATACACATGCAAAAGTATTGAAGTTTCTATGAAAATATTCTAATGGTGGTGATCTAAGTTTTGTCTCCTTTCTTTGTATGTATTTCCTGTATTTCTGATTTCATTTTCATTGTCTTATGTTTAAATTGGATAGTAAAAGGCTCATAATTCATCTTGTGATGCTCTCAGCTGAAGCAATTTAAACCGTGTTAAGTTCTTCCTAACTAATTCAAAATTCATTTATTTAATGCTCTGATGCAGTTATATGTTTTCTTTTCTTCCAGCACTTTGCAAATTTACAAATTATAAATCAGATTTATCGCCTCATTTATCATTTCTCTTATGGAGATTTCTACAGACCAGTTAGTGCTTCTATTCGTTTCAGAAGTTTTACTCCATAGCCCTAAGTGTCCCTCCCCTTACTTGCCAACAAAATTATAAACCCCCCTCCAAAACAACAAAACCTAGCCATTGATTTTCAAAGAAATACCAATTGACAGGAGAGAGCCCTCTTTGAGCTGAGCAGGCTAGTACCCATCTCTAAAGTTGGTTTGTAGGTTACCTTTGTCATTTTTTTTATCGGCTGAATTTTTTTACAGAGTGCTAACACCACAATGACGCCAAATTTCTAAAAGACATAACCCAAAAATTCTAGTACTTGTAATCTAACACACCCTTTTAAAAGAGCCAATTAGTGAGGTAAATTATTTTAGTGGTTGTACACTTATCGGGAGTGTTGAATGCATGATCACACAGTGTTAGATGTTGATGCATTGTCCAAATATCAAAGATCCACATGGGTGAGATCTTTGAGTATCATAAAAAAACATTGTGAAGGATTTGCCTCAAAGAAGAAGCAAGTTTCGTGGCACTATTATGCACCATTAATAGAGCTTCTTAATATCGTGGAGATTTTGAATACTTAAACCAATATGCAAGGGGTTATGGTGTTCCAGAGTTAAAATTTTATTGTGGCTACGAGATTCAAGAAAGACACCAATTTGACGGTTGATCCTGAGAAGGAAGTAACAATCACTTTTGGCTGAACAAAAAGCCATAACTGCAACTATGTTGGGTTTAATCAATCCTGGAAATGAAGTGATCATATTTTCTCCCTTCTATGACTTATGCCAAGTAACATTATTTATGTCAGATGCAAAAATTAAGACTGTTACATCAGGGCCACCTGACTTTGTTGTTCCAGAAAAAGAGCAGGGAGGTTTTCTCAGAGAACACCTGGGGCATTCTCATTAACATCCCACACAAACCCACTGGAAAAATGTTTTCTCGAATGGAGTTAGAACTTATAGCTTCCCTTTGCATTAAGGATGATGTGAAGGAGAAAAGCAAGTCAGATAAAAAACATTTCCAAGATACAGAAAAAAGCTAGGGTTATGTTTGGATATTGAGCACATAAAATGTTGTGGGCACGACAACCACAAAGGTGCCAAAAAATAGATGATGGACTGGAGAATGATGCTATTGTTAACATTACCAAGTAAATAATAATCTTAGACAGATAATCTTCTCTTAAATAAAATGGTTCCGAGATATATCATAAATTTGCAAAGAAGATCTCCCATAATTTCTTATGCATCAATTTGCAACACATGCAACTCCTATCAACTTTGTTGATTGCTTAATGAGAATTGTGGCCAATTGTAGCCTGCATTTGGTAGAATTGGCATACATGAAGAGATAAATATGCAGGAACTACTATTAGAACAAAGGAGGTGGCAGAGCACTTGGTAGCTTCAAAATTCTAGGTAGAGGGCTAATATTCAAATGGTCGATCTCTCTTGCACCTTATCTAGAATTTCTTTTGAAATTGGATCCACATTTCCAAGCCCACATTCTAGATTTTGAGGCATACAAGAGGGATTGAAGACAATAATTGTGGATCATTTCCAAATTTTAATCCATCAGTTTCGATGACAATTTCAACTCTTGAATATCAAATGGACAGGTGGTAGAGCATTCCAGGACGAGGATCACCTTCAGAAATAGATTAAAGAGTTTAAGAGATTGGCAGAGGATTTCGATTAGTTCCAGATTCTTTGTGACAGTTCAATATTTATTTTATTTTTAGAATAATAAATATTGTTTCCTAAAAATCTTGTAACAATTGATTTATTGTAATGGGCTCTAAATACTATGATTATGAATATAAGTGGGGGAGGCTAGGGAGAGAGCCTTAGGAGGAAAAAACATGTATGAGTTATTGTAAGCCTGAGGGCATTTTATTATGTAATCATTTCTGATATTGAAGATTCCTGAGAATTGTTTTATGACTTCTTTTGTTTTCCATTCTGCATTTTCATCTTGCTCGAATGAGTTGTAGACATTGAGAATCAATGGTTGTCCATAAATATAGATTCCTGAGCATTAGATAATCTGTTGTGATTGCCTATTATTTGTGTGATTTGTTCAAGTACCCTTCCAATCCATTTTGCAAAGAGAATCTATGTTTGGTGGGCATTATACTTTTTGTTACATTATCCATTCTTCTATCCATCATCATATAAGTTTTTTATCTGATATGCAATTCAATTGCCTTCTATCAACAAGGTGTTTAATTGACTCCATGCCCAATGGTATATCACTAATCTGCAATCAGCTTGCTGCCCTCTCCCTTTGTCATTAATTCTTACTAAGTGACCTACCTTCCTATCAAACCAACCAATAACTAATATGTGCTAGGCTTGGCTCTATAGTAGTCTAGGGACAACTTCTAGGACTAACATCTTTCGGCACCATTGTCGGGGACGAAGGAACGAAGACATATTCCTAGGGAGAACGACAATGATCAACTCTAGCTCATGAAGGTGAACATGAGTTGGACACTATTTTTGACTGCATCATTCACCCGGCGACTCCATGAAGGAAGAATCTGTTGGTGACTCCACTGATCCAAGATATCGAAGGCCATGGAAGCCATTTTTGCATGAAGGTTTGCACCTTTTAATTTCTCAACTATTCCTAGATTTCCTAATGTTGTACCTATTGTGGACAATGGGGAGATTGTCTTCCTAGATTTAGAGAGAAAAAAGATGAAAATCATGCAACACATTTGTTGAAATTCCACGAAGTTATGCATCAGCTGGGCATTTCTCACGAAGATGTTCATGTACTCATTAGAGGGAGATGCTCGTGAATGGTATCGATCCTTGCCTCCTTCTAGCATATATTCTTTGGAATAATTTCATACAACATTCCATAAGCATTGTAAGAGGTATTTTCTCGAGGAATTTCTTTTTGAGAAATGTTGTGAGGAATTTAATTCACATTTTCAGAGTACAATAACTTGTTCTTTTAGTATAGAGGATGAAAGAGGATGTGTTGATAAAGAGGTAGAGGAAAATTCAATCATGCATGAATTTGTTTCCAATTCTATTTTCCAAGAAGAAGATTTTCCAAGAAGAAGATGCACATGATGTAGATTTCATTGTGCATGTTGTTCCTGCTATTGAAATCGACGATGAAGATGCTGATAATAATCAGGTTGTAGATACACTTGATATTATTTCAGACGTGTCTAATGGTTTTTATAATAAAAATTTTGTTGCCTCAAATGTTGATGAAGGTTAGGTTGTTCATATACAGTCGATTTCCCAAGAAATTAGGGTTGATGAAGTATTTGTTTCAAAACTATTTAAAGATCGACCTATTTTTTATGAATACCCAGATGAAGAAGAGCAAATTTCCACATCAATTTCTGTTGACTTAGAAGTAATGATCCAGTCTACGACAGTTATGGATCCGACTCTTATGAAGGCAGTGAAGTAGATAATTTTGAGCTTATATCACTTGCAACAATTGAATATGAAAGGGATTTACTGGATCAACTACTTATGTATTCTTTTCTGGCAACAACAAATCATGATTTTTCAGAAATTAGAGAGCCCACAAATGTCATTCTTGAGCATGAATCTGCAGAAAAAACGCTGCAAACATCTAGATACAAGGATCAGATTGAAGTAGATATGGCTGTTCATTATCAATTAAGGTATGCTCCTCATGTTTTTGAATATCCTGCAGCCTTCCATTTGTAGAATTTCATTAGTGCAAATTCTTTCCCACTTTTTTACTGTGAGTATGAAGTTCAAGTTAATGATGGGTTGTCGTTCTATTTTCAATTTTCAACTTTAATAAAGCACACTCAAAGAATTCAACTTGTTATTCATATGCTATAATGGTTGTATTGGTTGTTTGACATCACTTGATTGAGAAATTGGGCTAGTTAGAGTAGGTCTATGTACAT
>ML810502.1:18153-41252 GCA_009831015.1 Picea engelmannii | reverse complement strand
GAAGCATAGTACATGGTCACCAACACTGCTAGTTGAGAGGCCATATAGCTTCACAAGTTACTTGCAGTATTTTTTGATAAAGAGTTGGAACCTACAATCATTTATTATGATAATCACAGTTGTATCAAAATCTCTAAGAATACAGTATTTCATGATAGGTCCAAGCATATAAATATCATATATCACTTCATACAAGACAGGGTTCATAAGGGAGCAGTGAAGCTCTAGTTTATTCCCACAAATCAAAAGGAAACTGCTATTATGACCAAGCCCATGGAAAAAGGGAATTTTGAAGCATTTAGAGACAAACTTGGATTGATACATAATTCCTTCCTCGCTAAGAGGGAGTGTTGAGAAATATAGCTCAGACAAGAACTTCCACACAAGTTAGTGTGAGCGTGCGAGAAGTAGTTCGAAAAAATTTCTATTTTCAAAAAGTAATTATATTTTGTAATTCACTTTGGTGAAAAAGTGAAAAGTTTATATTTAGTTGTTGAGTCTAAAAAGTGTATTTCATGCATGCATGACTTAGACTAAGAGTAATCTCAAAAATAGATTAGGGTTTTGGTCTCAATTAAAAGTATAAACACAGGTCAAGATAGAGGGTTTAGAATAATTGATTAGTTGAGAAATTTGAGTGATCGAGAGAGAGAGAGTAGGGTGATTCAAGAAAGAGACAATTGTATAGGAGAAGGTCTATATAGGAAAATATGTACAGTTGTACTAATTCTTTGATTGAAATTCCTAAGAATTATAGAAATGAGTTAAATGGTTCAAATAAGCTTGTTGGCCCTTGGATATGGAAGCAAGGGAAGATTAAGGAAGAAAAGGAAAAACGTGAACTGCACAGAAGACACAGTGACTGATACTGGGTCGAAGTGAGCAAAAGAGAAGAAAAAATGGAGCGAAGTAAGAAAAAGAAAGCCGTTGGATAAGGATATCGAGGATGACATATCAACAAGGAAGACAAATCATGGACAACTCAGCAAGCGGAAAAATCCACCCTTGGATGCTTTGGAGCACCATGTGAGAAGGAAGGGAAGACAGGTTAGTGAAGCCCTAAAAATGTGGGTCAAGTTGACCTAGGGTTTTAGACACCTAGGGTTTTGGTATCTAGGGTTTTGACACTTAGGTATCAGCCTAAGGTCATTGGTGAGATATTGTAATATATAAATAAGAACCTAGATGAGGGAATGGGTTTGGTTCTAGTTTTTTTTATTGGCATGAGTGATTATTGTTGTATGAGAAAGAAGTGCTAGGTGTAAGAGCCTTCTAGTATTGTAAGATCTTTAGTTGGGTGCGGAGATCAGTCCTGTAGCTGGGTGCACAGGAAGGGAAGAGATAGAGAGGAGAAGAGAGAAGATCTGCTAGTTGAGAGCATGCATGCATGCATGACTTAGACTAAGAGTAATCTCAAAAATAGATTAGGGTTTTGGTCTCAATTAAAAGTATAAACACAGGTCAAGATAGAGGGTTTATAATAATTGATTAGTTGAGAAATTTGAGTGATTGAGAGAGAGAGAGAGAGTAGGGCGATTCAAGAAAGAGACAATTGTATAGGAGAAGGTCTATATAGGAAAATATGTACAGTTGTACTAATTATTTGATTGAAATTCCTAAGAATTATAGAAATGAGTTAAATGGTTCAAATAAGCTTGTTGGCCCTTGGATATGGAAGCAAGCGAAGATTAAGGAAGAAAAGGAAAAACGTGAACTGTGCAGAAGACACAGTGACTGATACTGGGTCGAAGTGAGCAAAAGAGAAGAAAAAATGGAGCGAAGTAAGAAAAAGAAAGTCGTTGGATGAGGAGATCGAGGATGATAGATCAACAAGGAAGACTGATCATGGACAACTCAGCAAGCAGAAAATTCCACCCTTGGATTCTTTGGAGCACCACGCGACAAGGAAGGAAAGACAGGTTGGCGAAGCCCTAAAAACGTGGGTCAAGTTGACCTAGGGTGTGTATTTCATGCATGTGTGACTTAGACTAAGAGTAATCTCAAAAATAGATTAGGGTTTTGGTCTCAATTAAAATTATAAACATAGGTCAAGATAGAGGGTTTAGAATAATTGAGTAGTTGAGCAATTTGAGTGATCGAGAGAGAGAGACAGAGAGTAGGGTGATTCAAGAAAGAGACAATTGTATAGGAGAAGGTCTATATAGGAAAATATGTACAGTTGTACTAATTCTTTGATTGAAATTCCTAAGAATTATAGAAATGAGTTAAATGGTTCAAATAAGCTTGTTGGCCCTTGGATATGGAACCAAGCGGAAAAATCCACCCTTGGATGATTTGGAGCACCACGCGAGAAGGAAGGAAAGACAGGTTGGAAAATCCCTAAAAATGCGGGTCAAGTTGACCTAGGGTTTTAGACACCTAGGGTTTTGGTATCTAGGGTTTTGACACTTAGGTCTCGGCCTAAGGTCGTCAGTGAGATATTGTAATATATAAATAAGAACCTAGATGAGGGAAGGGGTTTGGTTCTAGTTTTTGTTATTGGCATGAGTGATTATTGTTGTGTGAGAAAGAAGTGCTAGGTGTAAGAGCCTTCTGGTATTGTAAGATCTCTAGTTGGGTGCGGAGATCATTCCTGTAGCTGGGTGCGCAGGAAGGGAAGAGATAGAGAGGAGAAGAGAGAAGATCTGCTAGCTGAGAGAGCAGACAAGAATTGTATGCTTCATCTTAATATATTATAAAGCATAGTTATGTGGACGTAGCCCTAGGGAGAGGGTGAACCACGTATATCTTGTGTTGTGTGTGATTGATGTTGTGTTCTCTGTCATTTGATATGTTTTTATTGTGATATTGAGTAGATATGAAGTATAACTTGTGCAGTAGGTTTAAGGAAGATAAAGAATACTAGGTGATTGTGTATTGTTGTTGTGAATCCATTTTGCATTCCCTCTGGTTGTAGACACCTATGTCCTGCAACCCCCTATAGCTACTTTGGGTGAGACTGCAGCTGCTTCGCAGGTGTTGCCGAAAAGGCCAGTAGTTAGGGCTTGTTGGTGCACTCTTGGAGTTGAACCCTGGGTTTGCCCCTATGCCAACAAATGGTTCCGTTGTCGGGACAAGAATCTTCTTGAGGGAATGTCAAGGTGGTTCCTGTCGAAGACAGAGATTTAGAAGTGGATAGAATATCAAGAAAAGGACTTCACTGAAGCCCAGAACAAGAACCCTAATCTTAGCACAGAGGATTGGCTGGAAAGATATATATTTACTGATATACACGAGATTTTTTTTGGAGGAATCCATAAGTAGTTATACGAGTGGCTAGCTAGGTTAGCAGATACCCAATTTGAGATCAAATCTAGGCCACATGTGGTTTGTACGTCGACGCTGATCAAGAAGGTCAAGAGAGTTGATAACGTCGTGTCAAGAGAAGTAGATCATTGGTTTGATAGTACCATTGGAGGGTATATCACTGAGCTTGTTGTTGACAGAGTAGAATCGTATAGCCAAGCAGAGAGATATTTCTTTAAGGGACCTAGAGGAATTTTTTTACATTTTCTAAAGCTGAAGATAAAGATGTTATTGCATGACAAGAACATATTAAAGATACAGTAGTCTGTTGGATTGAAGAGATAATGTTCAAGAACTCAGACAGTGACAGCGACACAGAGGCTGGACATACGCGCAGTGGGAGAGTGTTCAGAAAAGTTCCTCTCGCGAACTTGTTTAAGCAAAACTACGGGGAGGACGGTTTCTATAGTGGAGAAGAGGCAGATCTAACAGACGAAGAGAATTCAGAATCTTCTAGGACAGAGGAACCTCACCAAGAAGAGCCAAAAAATTCAGGAACTGCGTCGACTATCGAAGTAAGTACTATTCATCCTATTATTGTTTCAGCAACATTAATGATCAGAGTAATCAGAGTCACCAGAGCACTGTTACTAGTAGTCTTCCACATACTCAGTCGGGAAAACTAGGAAGATCTATGGCAGATGAGATGAGGTTACCCACATTCAGAGGAGATGGATCTGAAGATCCTAATCGGCATTGGTTTCTATGCGAATCTGTATAGAGTATTAAGAACATCACCGATGAAGCTGTCAAATGAGCTCAGTTTAGTACTACCCTAAGAGACCGCGCACTGAGCTTGTACATGAAGTTTGTTAAGGGAATTGTTCAGCCTAAACCATTGAATGAGATCAAGAATGCGTTGATTGTCAAATTCAAGAAACCCAATTCGGAGTCATAGTGCATTACAGAACTGAAAGAAATCAAGCAGAGAATAGTTGAACCCGTGTGGGATTTTGATCAGAGATTTAAGACCTTGACAGGCCATCTGAGTTTTCAAATCCCAGATGAGAAAAACAAGGAATGGTTCATTGTTGCCCTCTTGCCACACATCAGAGTTCTTTTGATGCAACAGAAGATTACTTCGTAGGCTGAGGCACTGGAAATTTCCAGGAAATTAGAATCATCCCTGATGGGAGAATCCATCTCAAGCATGAGTCAAATATTGAGTCAGCTAACTAGTCTATCATTGCAGGTCGAAGATATGAAGAAAGATAAAGGAAAAGAGAAAAGAGAAAACATTTGGTGTATCAGATGCAAATCAGAAGGCCATGACAAGGAGCATTGTCCCCTGTTCCATGAATACTTGGCCTCTCGAGCTCTGATCCCCTTGAAGCAAGTTACCCTACCCTGGTGAGAGGTATGTAGAAATCGACATCACCCTGGTGAATGTTACTATCTGCAAAAATATGTCTAGACACCCACAAATTTTTATTGCACGTTTTGTACGTCGGTAGGGCATGATGATAGGGATTGTAGGGCTTACGAACTCATGCATGAAAGGTCAAGGGATATATACAAAATCCAAGGCAAATTACAGCAAGAAGGAAATGATGTGCAGTATAACTCCCCTGGGAGAGGAAACTTCAACCCTCGTGGTGGATTCCAGGGAAGAGGAAGAGGAGGAGGTATGGGTCGAGGTCGAGGACCGATAATCTCTTATAACTATGCACAGCCAGGACACTTGGAAAGGAACTGTCATAACCCTTGTACCACTTACATCTATTGCAACTCCTTCGAGCATGTTATCGAGGAATGTCCAACATTGTTGGCTAAACTTCAGGAGAGACGGGGACCTCAGCAGAACCCACAAATACAACTAATCAAAACATAACCTCGCGGAGCAGATCCAAGAGTTGTTGTTATCACTAGAGGAGGTGTTGTTATAGGAGAGGATAGAGTGATCCAAGGAAAGACTACAGAAGAATCAAGAGTCGGGAAAGCTACAGAGAAGACACAAGTGTTTGATGCAAAGAAAGAAAGACAAATCTTTGAGGAGGCAAGAAAAGAATTCGGGAGAGACCAAGGCTCTTCATCGAAGACACGACCAGAAGTAAGAGAATGTGGAATGCCTCTGGCATTTGATCAGTCTGCTTCTCCTGAAGATGGAAAAGAGGTGAGTAAACTTGTCAGTTTCTTGTATACGTTTATAGAGTTGATTAAAGATGAGAAATCCATACAAGAACTGCAAAATTTGGTCAAACAGTATGAGATAGGAAGGGTAGATCCTTTACTGAATAAATCAGTTCATCAACTATCCAAGAAGAGAAGGAAAAATACAGAACTACACCTTAATGCTCAGATTGGAGAGTATGGTATAGACTATGTGGTCCTCGACTCAGGGTCAGAGGTCAATGTCATGACGAAGAAAACCTGGACACTGATGGGAAAACCTAGGATGATCTATTCCCCTATTAGGCTTAGGATGGATAACCAGCAGGCAATAAGCCCCTTTGGCAGATTGGAACATGTCCCTGTGGACATTGATGGAGTAAGGACATTTGCAGACTTCGAGGTGATTGAGATAGTTGTTGATAGTTGTCCTTACCCTGTGTTGTTAGGAATTGATTGGGATTTCAATAATTCCACTATGGTTGATTTAAATAAAAGAAAAATGATGTTTGAAGGAGATGGCCTTAGGGTCATCGCACCTTTAGATATTGATGAAGGTCAGAGATACACATAACCCATCAAAGAAGAAGACCAGGCATATGAACTAGAAAACATATACAAATTAACATCCAGACAACAGGACTATATTAATCTGGGCGGATGGGAATTTGAGTTGGCGAAGTGATAGCGCGTGTTCATCAGATTCAGAAGAAGCATTGGAGAACTGGCAGAACAAAATGTATGAAGTATATACAAGGAGATGTGCTAGATTAACCTGAGAAGTTCGTTGGATCGGCATGAAAGTAAGTAACTTGCCCACCTTTGACAGTCTGAATCATTTATAAGCATTCTTGGTGAACTTTGAAGAAATTGTACCAACACAACAAAGATTGTTGGCAACGGATGAGGCCCTGAAATCAACTCCAGAGAGATGGTGGGGGACACACAAAAACAATATTACAGACTGGGTACAATGTCGCACTTTGATAACAACATGATTTTCAGAGAAAGTAGAAAGTTGTGAAGCTAGATACACAGGTCGAAGCTTTCCAAAGGACCATGTGCGAAGTTGCGAGGAAACCTGGAGCAACATCCCTCAAGAATAGTGGGTGCACAAATTCATAAACATGCTAGACACAACCCCTATCAATTGGTACCTACAAGTAGAACTACGCCTCATCACTGCAGATTGGGAAGGTATGACCCAAAACTTTGTAACTACCTTTTTTTTTAAAGCCAATATCCTACAGTAGATCAAGCATTATAGGTCGTAAGACAGAAAGTGTTCAAGGAGGCACCTAGCCTCCCTTTGGAGCAAGAAGAGGATGAACGGACTGCGCCCCTTCAGAAGTTGCAAGGTTGTTACAATATCAATGTAGTCGAATACGATGATCCAAGGAATGTGAACATCATCGAAACAGAAGGCCAAAGAGACATAGAAGGACCAGGAGTTGAACTACCTTTCATTGGATAGTCGATCAAGATCAAGAAAGTCAATATTGGGACAGAGCAGACACCAAAACTTGCAAATGTTGGAGATTATTAGGATGTTTCCATTATTGACAAGATCAAAGAGTTGCTACATGAGTATTGGGACTTGTTTCCAACCAAATTCACTGACATGAAGGGTATTAAAAGGCCTATGGGAGAGATGAGGATCCCTTTGAAACCAGATGCAAAACCAGTCAGACAGAGACTTTACAGATTGAACCCTAAATATAAGGAGAAAGTGAAAATTGAGCTCGACGGAATGTTGGAAGCGGGAATCATAGAACCTGTTGAAGAGACAGAATGGATTAGCCCTATGGTGGTACAAGACAAAAAGACAAGAGAGATCGGGATCTGCTTAGATCTCAAGAAGCTGAATGATGCATGTTTGCGTGACCCATTCTCTACACCATTTACTGACAAAGTGTTAGACAATGTAGGAGGACAAGAGGTATATTCTTTTACAGGTGGATTTTCAGGATAGCATCAGATCTGGATTGCCAAGGAAGATTGCCACAAGACCACATTTGCAACAGAATGGGGATCCTACCAGTATACAATGATGCCATTTGGCTTGAAGAATGCACCAGCCATATTTTCCAGGGTGGTGGTCGAAGCGTTTAAGGAGTTTTTACATAAATTCCTGGAAGCATATTTTGATGATTGGATTGTTTTCAGCATTTTGCAGAATCATATTGAATGTTTAATACTAATGTTGGATAAGTGAAGGCATAGTTAGATTTTCTTAAACATGAAGAAGTGCATCTTCTTTTCACCCTTCGGAGTGTTTCTAGGTCATATTGTTTGTAAGAAATCATTGTTGGTAGATCCATCCAAGATTGCCATTATAATCGATCTACCCCCTCCTACTTCAGTCAAACAATTGTGCACTGCATTGGGACACACTAGATACTACAGGAAGTTCATTAAGGTCTATGCACATATTACAACACCCATGGAGAAGATTTTGAATAAATACTGTCAGTTTCATTGGATAGAAGAATGCCAGCAGAGTTTCGACACACTGAAAAAGAAAATGGTTATTGTGCCTATTCTGGTTTTTCCAGATTGGAGCAAGGAATTCCACGTACATGTCGATGTATCTTCCATTGCATTAGGATCTATGTTAGAACAACCAGGAGCTGGAGACATCGACCACCTGTTAGCCTTTGCTAGCAGAAATCTATCAACAACTGAGATTAATTACACCACCACTGAGAGAGAAAGGTTAGCCATGGTGTATGCGTTGCAGAAGTTCCGCCACTACTTGTTGGGAGGACACTTTAAAATGTTTATTGATCACTCTGCACTGAAATACTTAGTAAACAAGCCATTTTGGGGGGGAAGAATATGCAGCTGGCTTCTGCTATTTCAGGAATATGATTTTGAGATCGTGGTTAAGCCAGGACGAATGAACAAAGGTCCTGACCATTTGTCGAGGTTGGAACATGGAGAAGAGCCTACTAGCTTGGAGAATACACTACCGGATGCACATTTTCTAGCCATTAGAAATATTGATGATCACTTCACAGAGATAGTCTAGTTCTTGTCAACCGGAATGGCACCTAGTGATTATACAATCACCCAGAAGAAATAGCTAGTAGTGTGCGCTGCAAACTTTTCACTCATAACTAGAAATTTATACAAGATGGGACCTGATGAGATATTAAGGAGGTGTGTTATGGAAGAAGAGAGACCATTGATCCTTGCAGAAGCACATGAAGGCATCGCAAGAGGACACTACGTAGGGAAAGCAACAGTGCAAAAGATTCTTAGGGTTGGTCTTTGGTGGCCTACTCTACACAGAGATGCTAAGGACTATTACAGAGCCTATGATGCATGTCAAAGAGTTGGGAAACAATCCAAAAGAGATGAAATGCATTTAGCACCACAACTGACCCTACAAGCATTTGAGAAATGGGCCATTGACTTCGTGGGACCTATAAACCCACCAGGGAAGCGCATAGGAGCTAGATACATAATCATTGCGACCAAGTATTTGACCAGACGGGCAGAAGCAAGAGCACTTAAGGACTGTAGTGCAACTATAGTTGTGTGCTTCATATTTGATGATATCATAACCAGGTTTGGATGCCCGAAGATCCTTATGACTGATCAAGGCACACATTTCATCAATAAGACCGTTGAAGCCTTGACTCGGGAATTTTAAGTTCACCATCAGAAGAGCACACCCTATTATCCACAAGAGAATGGGACAGTTGAAGCATTCAACAAGATCTTGGAGACATCACTGATGAAAATTTGCAGTGTGAACATGGATGACTGGGATTTAAAAGTACCAGCAGTACTATGGGCCTATAGAACCAATTGCAAGAAGCTAACAATGCAGACCCCATTTAAGTTGGTTTATGGTCTAGAAGCCATTGTCCCAATGGAATATTTGGTACCAAGCTGAAGAATCATTGCCTTTACAGGTATGGATGACACTGGCGTTGTTCAAGAGAGGCTTGCGCAGTTGGTCGAACTAGAAGAAGACAGATTTATTGCAGGATTCCATCAGCAAGTACAGAAGGACAGAAAGAAGGCCTACCATGACAAACACATCAAAAAGAATGAATTTAAGCAAGGTGATTTGGTATTAGTATATGACAACAAGTTCATGAACAATCCAACAAAGTTCAGAACGCATTGGCTTGGGCCATATGAGGTTTCCTATGTTACAAAAGGAGGAGTTGCGCAGTTGAAGACTTTAAATGGAGAATGGAAGGAGGGATTAGTGAATGGGAGCCGGTTGAAATTATATTGCGACAACCAGTTGACTCGTAGATCTCAGTAAAAGCAAAAGGAAAAGGGTCTAGGTACCAGGTGCAGTTGAAACTAGGTACCAGACACAAAAAAGACAGTCTGCACAAGGAAGGAAGGGAGGACTAGAGATGGAAGCACAAGTTGCCCTGCGCAATCTCAATTCGAAGCACAACAAAAGGATCAGATATGAAGAGCCTCGAGACGAGTCACAGGTGAGTGTTGGGGGCTTTTTGGCCCTTGGATATGGAAGAAAGAGAATATTAAGGAAGAAAAGGCGAAACATGAATTGCACGGAAGACACAGTGACTGATACTGGGTCAAAGTGAGCAAAAGAGAAGAAAAAATAGAGCGAAGTAATAAAAATCAAGTCGTTGGATAAGGAGATCAAGGATGGCATATCAGCAAGGAAGACGGATCGTGGACAAATCAGCAAGCGGAAAAATCCATCGTTGGATGCTTTGGAGCACCGCGCGAGAAGGAAGGAAAGACAGGTTGGCGAAGCCCTAAAAACGTGGGTCAAGTTGAACTAGGGTTTTGGTATCTAGGGTTTTGACACTTAGGTCTTGGCCTAAGGATGTTAGTGAGCTATTGTAATATATAAATAAGAACCTAGATGAGGGAAGGGGGTTGGTTCTAGTTTTTATTATTGGATTGAGTGATTATTGTTGTGTGAGAAAGAAGTGCTAGGTGTAAGAGCCTTCTGGTATTGTAAGATCTTCAGCTGGGTGCAGAGATCAGTCATGCAACTGGGTGCATAGGAAGGGAAGAGATAGAGAGGAGAAGAGAGAAGATTTGCTAGCTGTGAGCACAGACAAGAACTGTATGCTTCATCTTAATATATTATAAAGCATAGTTCTATGGACGTAGCCCTAGGGAGAGGGTGAACCATGTATATCTTTTGTTGTGTGTGATTGATGTTGTGTTCTCTGTCATTTGATATGTTGTTATTGTGATATTGAGTAGATATGAAGTATAACTTGAGCAGTAGGTTTAAGGAAGATAAATATACTAGGTGACTGTGTATTGTTGTTGTGAATCCATTATGCATTCCCTCTGGTTGTAGACACATGTGTCCTACAACCCCCTATAGCTACTTTGGGTGAGACTGCATCTGCTTCGCAGGTGTTGCCGAAAGGGCCAGTAGTTAGGGTTTGTTGGTGCGTTCTTGGAGTTGGACCCTGGGTATGCCCCTGTGCCAACAAATCCCATATTCATGAGCCAAGGGGTAGAGACTCTACCTCATGTGGTGGGTAAGCGAAATTTAATCCCTAACTCTATTTCAACTACTTCTTCTTGATACTCCTCACTCAAAGAGGATTCTCCCAATGAGGAACATACCCTAGGAATGGAGTCGGAAGTTGGAGATGCCAATAGGTATTCCATGAGGTCAAGTAAGGGGTGAAAAGAGAGGTAGGAAAAAGGTTTTATATGGGTGGGAAAGGGTAGATATAGACCCAATAAAGGGTCTTGGGCCATCTATTGTAGGCAAAAAGTCTTTTTTGCACCATGCAAATGGAAAATCCCCAATGGAGATCCAACTAGGGAAGAAAAAATCCATTAAATGATTCCTTAGAGTGGGACAAAACCCACTAAATTTTCTAGATGATAATTTTATCATTAGATACAAGAGGTTTGATCAAACACTAAAAAATACTAGGTATTTCTAGACCCAATAAAGGGTCTTGGGCCATCTATTGTAGGCATAAAGTCCTTTTTGTACCATGCAAAGGGAAAGTCCCTGATAGAGATCCAACAAGGCAAGAAAAAATCCATTAAAGGAGCCCTTAGAGTAGTACAAAACCCACCAGAGTTTCCAAATGATAATTTTGTCATTAAATACAAGAGGTTTGAGCAGACACTCAAAAATACTAGCTTTGGTAACATTGATTGATATTCATAAACCTGGTGTCCTTCTAGTTCGAGAAACAATGAGTGAGGGTAAAAATATTGTAGATAATTTGAGAAAAATGTTCAAGGACAGGGATTTTATAAAAATAGATGCCATAGGTAGTTTTGGTGAAGTTCTCACAGGGTGGAAGAAATCTATTTCCTTATGTCAATGTGTGTTTTCTTATTCAAGTATTTAGATAGAGGTGTACTTTAATGAGTTGGGTAAAAAGATATTTGTTATTAATTGTTGTGGCCTATATGAAGGCAACTGAGATTTTTAGAATGGATTCTTTGGTCTGGATTATGTAAAGGAGGACAAGGTCATTATTGGTGGAGATCTCAACTTTACATTGAGTAGAGACGAGGTGTGGGGGGTTTACGTAAGGTCAAATTGCATGGAAGATTTATTTAGGCACAAAATTGAGGGGGCTAGTTTGGTTGAATTAGAACTAGTAAATCCCATTCCTACCTAGAGGAATAACAAAGTTGGAGAGGTCATTGTTTCTAAGAGACTAGATAGGCTTTTTTTTTTGGAAAAAATTTGAAATGTGGTTGACACAATTCGAACTTGGGTGGGAACATGAGGGAGTTCTAACCATTTATCAATTCTCATATAGATTGAAACGTAGGAAAATAATCCTAGTGATGCTTTTAAATTTAATCATAAATGCTTGGAGGAAAAAGATTTTCATGATCCGGTTAAATAGGAATGGATTTCTTATGATGTGAACTTTAGGAAGTCGGCTAGTTATCAATTTTTAGAAGTGTTAAGGAAGGAAAAAAAGTTATTATCTCATGGGCTGCAAATAAAAGGAAGGAGAAGGATAGGGATATTAGGTCAATGGAAAGGGAGATCAAGTGAGATGTATGATAAAAATAAGGAATGGTTTTTCAATGAAGAAGAGATGTTGAAAGTGCATAAATTGGAATTGAAGAAGAGTGTGATATTGGAGTGGAGATAGGAAAAGTGGAGGATGAAGAATAGAATTGTGTGGTTGGATAAAGGGGATTATAATACAAATTTTGTATTCATAACTTCGCTAATAATAGGAAAATAATCAAATACAATATGGGAAATGTGAGATGTATCAGGGCAATCTGTTAATAGTTTTCCTGAACTAGTAGACGTGGGAGTTGCTCATTTTCAATCTATCTATAAAAAGAAAGTCCATGTAGATACAACACAAGTCTTGAAACTTACATTCTTCTTCCCTAGTTTTGTATGAAGAAGATAACATCATGATGATGGAGGAGATATATAAGGAGAAGTTAAAATATGTTCTTGCTTCCTTCAAAAAGGATAAAAGCATGGGTCCAAATGGGTGGATTGTAGGGTTTTTTCTTGGTTTTTATGATTTAGTGGAAGAGTATTTACTTAGAGTCGTCGAGAAAGTTAGGAGTTTTGGGAGAAATAAATTATACTTTTCTTGATTTAATCCCAAAGAAAAATAAGCCAACTTCTTTTGAGGAGTTTTGGCCGATTTCTTTGTATAAAATTATTGCTAAGATTTTGGTAGTAATAATTATGATTTTTTTATTAATTTCTCAAGAGTAATTTGGCTTTTTGGTTGGGAGGTATATCTTTGAGTACATAGGAGTAGCTCAAGAAGGGTTACACTCCATTGAGACAAAAAATCAACTAGTTATGGTTTTAAAACTATATTTGTATAAATCTTATGGCATAGTAAGATGGATGTATTTGAGATTGATTATTTTGCATGTGGGATTCAATTTGTTAGTAGTCTCTTGAAATATTGGGTTTATCTCTTTTGTCTCCTTTGTGATTCTTGTAAATGTTTCAACTAACAACTTCTTTAATCTATTTGAAGGCCTCATATAGGGTTGTCCTATATCTCCTTTTCTTTTCCACTACTAGTTGAAGGTTTGAGTGTTATGCATGCAAAAAGAAGAGAAATTGTTTCAAGAATCAAAATTGGTAGCATTGTATTTCTAACATGCTTATTATTTGTTGATGATGTTTTATTATTTTTCTATTCGTAATGACAGTGAATCTAGAATGTTCCAGGAGATCTTGGACTCATATGGCATTATCACGGGAATGGAACTTAATTTATATAAATCTATTATCTATTTTTTATGGATTGGAGGATGAAGATGGAGTAAGATTGTCAAGGATGTTTCCCCACAAAAAACTAATCTTTCAAGAAGGATTTCATATTTGGGCTTTATCCTCGAGCCAAATGGGAATGGAAAAAAGCATTGGAGATGGTTGGTAAAAAAGGGTGGAGGTAAGGCTAAACAATTGGTGAAATAGATGGTTTTCCATAGGTGGGAGCCTGGCATTGGCAAGGTCAGTGTTGGAGGCCATTACTATTTTCTAGCATTCAATGGCGTATATTACCAAAGGTGTTCTCAATAAGATAAACATAATTTGTTTTAAATTCCTATGGTCTGGTAAGAGAAACATAAAGAAAATTCCATTGGTCAAATGGAAGACAATAATTAGTCCAAAGGGAAGGGGTGGGTGGGGATTGATGAACATTTATCTCTTTGGAACTTATTTGGCAACAAAAAGTATTTGGAGAGATATTAATTTTGAATGTTTATGTAGGAAAAACATCGAATATATATACATCAAGCTTGGGTCCTTTCTAGACTAGGTTAGGAACCCAAGAAAAAGTATAAAGAATGTCTTTGTTCAATGGAAGGTTGTGGTTCTATCATTCCTCGTAATTGGGACTCATTTGGCATGGAAGGAGGAGTGGGAATTAACTCTATTCTAGTATACGAAGGATAGATGAGACTACATGTTTTCTTAATTGAAGAGATACATGAAAAAATAGATATTTACATTGAACTAGATAGGGCACCCAACCTCTATGAATCTTTGGCGACAAGATAGAGATAGACAAAGTTTGTTGGGATAGATTGTGAAGTTGCATGTCGGTGGAACCAATATATTGGTGGCTTGAAAAAGTATCATATTTGTTTCAAAGATGAATTGGACTCACTTGTATTGGTAAAAAATAAAATAAGGGTGAGTATACAATCAAGCTTGGATACAATCCATTAATGGAACAAGGCCTGCAAGAACCTTCTTGGTGGTGGAGAAAGTTATCGAAGCTTAGGGAACCAAATATAACTCATGATTTTATTTAGTTATCTTTGAGGAGTAGGGCCTCAAACTGGGAGGTCCCGCAAAAGTGAAATCACTAGGGTCGAGGTATATCTATTCTTTGAAAACATGGAGAAGAGAACATCTCCTATTTGTGAATTCATTGTCTATATTTTAATTAGTTTTGGAAGGAGGTAGAGAAGTGATTGATGATCTTATGTGGATGCATGGTTTGATGTTTTGTTGCATGTCTTGAATCAATTTGTTGTTGATGATTTTCCTGATCAACTAACTCAAACTATGCATCTTATGCTTACACGATGTGCTTCGTATTTTTATCTTTATGCTCATGTATATGATCACACTTTTTTATTTCAAACTCTTAGATTCAATCACACAACCAATAATCCTTCTCTTGAGTTTGAGACTTAGCACATGCATTTTTCAGGAAACTTATCTACAACTATCTGTGATTATCTTTCAATAGACCCAACACTCATTTATGATGTTTGCTTGAAGGAAGGGAACATAATGTTTATGGTGTATTGGCAAGACTCATTTTAATCACTTGTCTCATCTCATATTCCATGTGGTTGCGGGAATAGGTTAGAAATATCACTTTCTTCACATGATTTCTCCATCCTTGATATGTATGTGGGGGGAATCCATTGATCTTCTTCCTCTTTCCTAGACCTATTTCTATCTAGATCTTGTTTGTAATTTGAAGCCATTGATCAACATTATGGACTAAGACTTGTCTTTCCCAAGCCTCATCCAGATTTGTGATTTTTTCACCATTGAAGTGATGAGGCTAGAGATTTTCTCCTTGTCCATAACTTTGATCCTTACCAAACTATCCCTCATCAGGAAGCGAGTTACCTCAGCTTGCATTTACCTTGATATTGGAGAGTTACCTTAGCTTGCATTTACCTTCAGATCGACGAGCTATCTCTTTTAACACAACCACCCACTTTTTGTTTGCAAAAGGAAAACCATCTTGAGGAAGAATGTGTTGATTGGGAAACCATGCCTAGTATGATACCTACCGATCCACAATCAATCACTGATATTCTTAATGAGGAGGAAATGTCATTCAGGGAGCCACTTTCTAAAAAAAATTGTTGTTATAAAGAGGCTTTTAATTCTCTTAATTCTTCCACTTGTTATTATCTATATTCTAGTCTCTTTAATGGTTTAAATTTGCAGGAAACCACCCACCATCTGATTCAAATAAACTCAATGGGGCTGACCCCTTTTGAAATACTCGATGGTGGTGATGTGCATATGGAAGATGGAGAGGATAATGCATCTTCCCATGAAGTAATCACAACCAAGACTTATCAAACTTTCTCATGGGATGAAGGGAATTTTGTAGCAGATGTATATTAGACCATGTCTTCTTCTTCATCATCTTCATTTATGATCAATAGTGAAGCTTCTTGTTCAAGTAGCCCCATAGTTAATACTGTTGATGCTAGTGGCTTCAACCATTGTCTTGAGGATTTGTCTTATACCATAGTGGGTACTAGCCAGTGTGTATCATTTAATTGCATTAATCTATCTTAAGTAGATGATTGCTTGAAGTATGAGCCTCGAGAGGCTTGTCAAGACAATGAGGCACTTCAGTTTACGCAGATGGTTACATCAAGCCCTCGCTCTCTTGGTTTGTCTTTTGGAGTTAACAAATTTACTAGCTTTACGACTCTCTTACCAAGTACACTTCACGTGAATTTTATGCACGATTCTCATTGAGTATGCTACTTCCCATTGACCTCCCTCCATCAATTCTATGGTAGTAATGGTAGATTTTATCATAGATTTGAAGCATGGTTGGAGGAATCATATTCATTTAATGTTCCCATGAATTATTGCATTGACATATTTAATATGGTGAATAGATTTTATCATGCTTTAATTTTTCCCACTTTTACTCTATTTTTATTCCAAGATATGTTTCTAATATTTTATGATGAACATACTTGTGCAGGTTTGGGATTATACGGATGGCTATATTGGCATTACGAATTTACATAGTTCATTTTTTCATCCATTGTAGCATAGAAAAAGAGTAGGGTAGAATAGGCTAGTGTTTTTCCTTTGCATAGTTTAGCTTTGCTTTCTAGTCTTTAATTAGTTTTATGTCTGCATTCTCTTTTCATTATTGTTGGTTGATCATTAAATGAATTATCAGCAGAGGTGGAAAGAAATAGAAGTCTTGCACAATAATTTTCTCTTGAATGGATTTTTTGGGGTCGTTAATTATTTTAATATGGGAAATGTTTACTTTATCTCATTCTCAAAATTTTCTACGTGTTGGGAAAGTTTTAGATCATTGATTTTATGCATGTTCACCATGTTGATGTTTATGTTACGGTAGCTTTGGGAGGTATTAACCTCCATGTGTAACCTCTGACTAGATTAGAATGTTCTGGAAGCTAGAGAAACCCTAAACATATGTGTAGAAACCCTAGAAGACATGTCGGCTTAATAAAAGAATTAATATTTAAGTATTAGCCTCTAAAAGAAGAATTCAGCCTGGACAGGTGACAAAAATCACTATAAATAGAGGGTGCTTGATCTCATTTATTCATTCACTCATTCATAGCTCACACAAGTCAAGTGGTGCACAAGTTTGGAGAAGGAGGGTAGTTGCAGCTACTGCAACTAGGTTTTTTGTCTTGGTTTCTAGTTTGTGGAATCTTTGTTTGGTGTGTTATTATTGGAGAGAGAGAGAGAGATATGCTATCTCTTGGTTATCTGTTGGGTCTTGTACTGCTTCCATAATTATTATATTTGTCAAGGTTATGGTGTTCGGGGGTGGCTGCGTGCCTATGGTTGGGTGACAATATTGAGATATTATCTATGGTAAAACGAGCACATTGAATATTTTAACAGGTTATGGGACCACACTATCTTCTAAAAGTCTAACCACTGGAAGGTATATTGGGAATTTATTTGACAAGCTCGTTGTAGCACGGAATTGCAGTTGTAGTCAAGTTTTTGCAGCAACAACAAAGACCCTAACCCTTGTGTTTGGGCACTTCTGGGGAAGTGTTTGACCTAATTCTTTGACATCCTAGTGCGCCCTAGCCTAGTGCACCTCTTGGTATCCTTAGCTATAAAAAACATCAGGTTTGAATTTTTGGTCAAATTCAAAGTCAAAGTTTGATTAGTAAAGTCAAAGGTTGACTTATGGTCCAAAATGATTTTGTGGTCAAAGTTGTAATTTCAAGGTTTCTAGCTTGTTCTAATCATTGAACCTTTTTTATTCAGTTTCTAACCTCTTCTTGACAAGATGGTGTATAGTTTCAGATTATAAGACAAGCATAATGATGCTACAAATTTCAAAGGTATGCACTTGTATATGCTTTTTCATGTTATACCATCCAACAAAAGCATGAGTGTATTTTGCAGGGAATGTACAAGACACCTTGTCCAAGCAGTGATCTTGGATTCAGTACATTCAGAGGAACAAGCAGTTGAGGCTTCAAGTTCCAGGTTTGATTAAATTGTTAAGCTTCTAATTTCCATATATCAAGCGTGATAGTTCCTACACTACAAATTGTGAAAGAAGTTTTAGAAAGGTTCTATTATTTCTAGATGAAATGAATACTTGATTGCATATGAATACCATTGATATAAATGCTTATTGTACTCGAACTAACATCTCCTCTAGAGAGATATTTCTTGTTTTCTCCTGGGAAGGTCACCTTGGTCATACTATGATGATCACCATGAAATTGTTATTCATTTGTGTTACCATAGATATGTTATGAAAATCTTATTATACTGGAAATGTTTTTATTGTTCTTTTCTCAGGCAGGTTATCTTACAAGATTCCATGAAGGCTACCATGGAGATATATTTGTTTGCTACAAACAAGTTAATATGAAAGAATGATTGATCACAACACCCGAAGAGTGTTCAAGAATGTTGTCTGCCATTTTCCTTGTTATTGTTCTTGTTCCAGGCAGGTCACAGTTGATAGCTCTGAGAGGGAGCTACAGTGACAGTTGCAAGCATGGAGCAGATGAATTCATCAATGGTGAAGCAAAAGGAGTTTTGGACATCATCCTTCACTCAGATGCATGTAAACCCTCTCACTAAATAGGTATGTACGATATGTTTCATTTATTGATGAGTTCTCACATAAAACTTGCATTTGTTTCTGGAAGCAAAAGGGAAAAGTATTTAGTAAGTTCGATAAATTCAAGAACTTGTGGAAATCTTATCTGAAAAGAAGTTAAAGATATTAAGGTATGATAATGGAGGAAAGTACACCTCAGATGATCTCAAGACATTCTGTAGAGAGGAAGGGATTGGGAGGGAGATCATCACTTCCTACAATCCTCAACAGAATAGTGTGGAAGAAAGAAAGAATTGTTCAATTATGGAAGCAGTAAAAGCCATGATCCATGATCAAGAATTACCAATGCATTTGTGGGATGACGTAGCTAGGACCGTGATGAGGTCCATGATAAATATCTTGTAGATCCTAGGATTGCAGATGAAGAGAGAGGTAAGAATGTTGTATCATACATGGAAAAACCATAGAGATCTGAAGACCCATACCAAGATAGGACTAAGAAGGGAAGACCATCTTGGGCTCTTGAGATCATTCAATATGCAAAGAAGTATGGTGCTCTAGATAGAAATTTCAGAGAAAGCAAGGAGTCAAAACCATATTCCAGTTACAGAACCTTCCATATTTGAGGAAGCAATCATGCAGAAAGAATGGAAGGAGGATATGATGGAAGAATATCAATCCATCATGAAAAATTATATATGCCTATACAATTTTACAAGATAAAGCATGCAGTGAATGAAAGTATTGATAAATACAAGGCAATATTTGTGGCTAGAGGGTTCTCCTTGTTAACACATAAGATTGATCATGTAAAGTAGGATTTATGGTTTTCAGAGCCTACATTTAGCCATATCTCCGGGTATTATTTCATACCATCAACTAACAACCTCTTCGGAGTGTGAAAGCTATATTTGAGTTGGCTCTATGAATTGGCGTTGTGAACTAGTTAAGGAAGAGGGTTGGAGGTTGTGCATCTTGCAGGCATCTGAGTGAAAATATGAAATTACCAGCATCAACCTCGTAGACATGAGGTACTCCATGAGATTTTTTGTCTTGTTTGGATGTCAGGAAGGGTTTGGCTACTTTATTTTCCTTTGGCACTGCGAACTGGCTCAGGCACTATGGAATTTCCTGTAGCAGTTGCTTTTATAGATTTGATCATAAATCCCAAATGGTGATGTGGGTTTTTCTGAATTTTTTTGTGGAGGAAGATGATATCCTTGTCAACTTGCTGACCAAATTTCATCCTTCCCCAGTTTGGAATATGAGAGAAACAATTAAAACACCAATGCGCTACTAAATGTGTTGCAAATTCTTTGTTTTGCATAGTTGTTGGATATTCGCCTTGTTGGGAGGTTGCCACCTATCAAGGGGGGTTCAAATAACTTCTCATGGATAAGTTAGATGTCAAGGGACACCTACACCTAAGTTTTATCTCCATTAAATACCTCATGCATTGAGTTGGAAACAATTTATTAATGACTTCCAACAATTTCCTGAAAATTAGCAGTTTGTTGGATTTTTGTCTCTTTGACTATTGCCACCTAGCTCCAAGGCCTAGAATCCAATGAAAGAGATGGGATTCGACCTCCTAAGTATACTTTGATGATATTTTATATTTAAGAGAGGAGGGAGCTCTTGGAGAAGGGTTGGATTCATGAGCCAAGAGAGGCTAGAGAGAGTAGGAGCAGGCAGTTTCCTTGTGTGTGTTTATGTGTAAGCCTAAGGGCATTTTATGATTGTAATCATTATTGCTATTGAATACCCATGAGAGTTGTGATTTTCATATTGTAATTCTTGTGTTTTATATGTCTTATTATTTGAATATATTGCATATTTGAGGATCAAAGGCTTCCAATGATTTATGGATCCCTAAGCAATAAAGGATCTATTGTAATTTTGTCCATCAGTCATTGTTTTATTCAAGTATTTGTTGATTTATTAAACTGAGAGGATCTTTGTTTAGTGAACATTCTATCTTATGTTTTCCTTCTTCATTCTTCCATCTATCAACATATAATATTGTATTATGTTAAACAACTTTAGTGCCTTCGATGAGTAGAATGTTTATGACTCCATTTCTCATTGGTTTAGCCTATTGATCTGCAGTTTGTTGCCCTCTCCCTTTATTTCTCCATCTTGTTGATCTACCTATTCAAACCAAAACTTATCTTTTACATTCTAATGGGTGTTGAGCTTGCACTTTAGCAGTCAAAGTGTGACTTTCAGTGCTAACACTCCTATTAGGAGGGAGAATACTATGATGAGATAGTTGCTCTAGTCACCAGATACACCTCTACTAGAGCCATCATATCTCTAGCAAAATCCATGGGTTGGAGTTTACATTAGATGGATGTAAAGAACGTATTTCTCAATGGAGTAATTGAGGAAGATGTATATATAGAGAAACTTCGAGGTTTTGAGGTACACCAGAGAGAAACCCATGTATTCAGATTAAAAAAGACCTTGTTTGAAATCAAGCAAGATCCAAGAGCTTGGTGCAAATCCTCTCACCATTCAGTGTTAAGAAAGAGTTAGACTCATAATTTGATATGAAGGATCTTGGTTTCATGACTAAAAGTATGGAAAAAGCATGGTGAAATCTTCCTGGAGCAAGGGAAGTATGTTGTAAGGATCCTTCAGAAGTTTCGGAAGATGGATTGCAAATCCATGACAACTCCCATGATGACAGATGTGAGGAAGTTGAGAGACTCTAATTCTAATCCAATAGACTCATCCTTGTACTGATAGTTGATTCACTCATTGATATATTTGATAAATATCAGGCTGAACATTTTCCTTGCTGTGAACATGTTGAGCCAGCTCCAAGTGAAACCCAAACATGAGCATTTGATAACTGCAAAACATATCTTGAGATATCTTTGTGGGATAATAACTTGTGGTTTGAGATATGCCTCAAACAATGATGTACAATTGCATGGATTTACTAATTCAAATTGGGAAGGGAGTGCAGATGATGGAAATATTACTTCTAGTATGTGTTTCAGTATGGGATATACTATGATATCATGGGATAGCAAGAAACAAAAGTCTGTTGCACTCAACACTACAAAAGCAGAGTATATTGTAGCTTGTAATGCTTGTACGGAAGCAGTGTAGCTTTGTAAGCTGGCTTCTGGACTATTTGATCAGGTGTTGGATTCGACCATGATATATTATAATAACCAGAGTTGTGTGAAGCTCTCATAGAACCCATTTTTCCATGACAGGTTGAAGCATATTAAAATCAAGTACTATAGTCCAGAGGGGAGAAGTGGTTCTCCAGTATATCTCCATTGATGAGCAGACTACAGATATTTTGACAAAGCCTTTGTCCAAGATAAAGTTTGCATACTTGAGGGACAATTTGGGGCTCGTGGGGATTGCTCCCTTAGTTGAAAGGGAGGAGATGACTTCCTCGGTTGGGAGGGAGCACTGATATATGGCATCATGGATTGTTAGTGAGTTTCGGATATGTATCATGCTAGTACAACTTAGATATGATCATACAACTTAGAGATTATGTTTGCATCATGCTAGATATGATCATACTAGTACAACTCATATATGATATAGATGGTGTGAGTTGATGATACAGTGGCCTTAGGAGCATCATGCTAGTACAGCTTAGAGGTGGACATACAACTCAGAGATGATTCCTACATCCTGCTAGTTATGTTCATGCGAGTACATCTTAGAGATGATGTCGGTGAGATGCATCATGCTAGATATGGCCATGCGAGTACAACTTAGATATGGCAGACAACTTAGATATGATGTATTGACATCATGCTAGATATGTCATGCTAGTACGGCTTAGAGATGACCATATATCTTAGAGATGATGCAAGGGGCTCGTGTCATGCTATATATGATCATTCAAGTACAAATTAGAGGTGGAATACAACTTAGATATGATTTTTTGACATCATGCTAGTAAGGCTTAGAGATGATCATATAGCTTAGAGATAACACAGTGAGGCACTGATCTATATCATGCAAGTACAGCTTGTTGAAATAATGTAACTACGAAGAGTATTCTTATTATTATTGGATTAAATCCCCATTGCAGATTAATCATGTCATTATTATTGTTATTGTTATTGGATTAATCCCCATTGTGGATTAATCATGTCGGTAATTGTATAAGGACCAAATCCCCTTTTGCGGATTGGTCATCAGACAATTACAAAGGGCAGAATAAGAAGTCAGCCCCATCAGTTATTATGGAAGACCCAGAATTAATTAAAGGTGGGTTTACCCACCCAGAGTGAGAGGTTGGCCCTGCCAGTTGTGACCTTTCACACATGCCAATCTTGTATAAATAAGAGGCTAGCGCCTCACTTCAAACACACAACTCACTTGCTCATTCTCTTA
>ML810501.1:90987-102377 GCA_009831015.1 Picea engelmannii | reverse complement strand
TTTATGGTTTGTTGTTTCTTCATGCTTATTTCTAGATATGTATATTGCTTTATGGCTAACATGTTTCATCATTAATTATTCTTCCTTCATCAATTTCCTAAATGGTTATTTAACCATGCTTTAAAACTCAACCATTGTTGTTAAAATATATTTTGGGATCATGAGCAGCCACTAGTATCCACCTGGAATATTTGTAGGGATTTAGACAACCCAAAAAGTGTAGAACCCACAATTACAAAGAAGAACAAAAGAACGTGTTGAACTAAAAACTGTCAAGAGGAGACAATTGGAATAGGTGGGTGGCCACCAATATCCACCTAGATCAAAGAAATACAAGATGTGCCTCAACACTAATAAGATGTACCAATGATAAATATAAAATATACCATCACTTTATTTCTATAGATTTGGCTTATATAGTAATTTCCATACAACCAATAACCTCTCTATGGAAAATCCTCAAACCCCCATAACCATTTCTCATGTAGACAACAAAATCCAACTACACATAGAAATAAGACATACCTTTTGAACTTGTAGATAGATCTGTTGTATCTAATCACTTTAGACCTTCATGGGAGCTTTCTTTCAGAATCTAGAGACCTGACATCTTCATCTCCTCAAGTTTTCATGGTTTTTTCCAAATGTACACATCCTGTTATTTTTCCATCCTACATACGTACACACCCTTCTCCACTGCAGTCCACATACACCTCAACAACTAGGGTTTTTTCAGTATTTTTTTCAATTCTGAAACTTTCACCTTCAACCTTTCGTGCTACCTTAGACTTGTGTAACTTCAGATGTATCAATGAGTACCTACAATAAACCTTACACAACAATAGATATTCAATGGGCTCAATAAGTGTTAATAGGAGAGCCTTGCTCTCTTATTTATACTTCCATGTAGCTTTCTCAAGGGGTTACCTTATAACCAAACTAACCCAATTTCCTTCTTTTAGGGCTAACCCACTTCTAACCACTTATAACCACTTTATCCACAAATAGTAAACTCTCTACTTCTAGTTGCAACTAATTTATTTTAAATTATTTTCTTATTGCAACAACTTAACCCATGATTAACTCCTAGTTTCACCCACTTGACTAGTCAAATTCTTCTAGGAGATTCTAGAATACTTTGACTTCTTTGATCTTCTAGATAACTCGTGAGGGTTCTCCAACTTCACAAGACCATAACTCTCTAACTGTGAGGAGTTGTGTGATGTTCCACATATCACCGGAAAGGGAATGTCATGTACTATCCATATAGAATAGTATTGCCTAAAAATATACTAACCTTCATATCATTATACATAAAAAAAAACTTAAGTCCCTTAACCATATTGTTGGGCTACCAAAAGTTTCTACTAGACTTGCTTCAAGGGTTGACATTAATGACAACCAACCCAATTAATCAACACAGAGGACCTATATTTTCTACACTGCATAGGTAGACTACCAATCATAAGACTCCATACAGAACACCAAAACAACTGCAACCGCATCATCCTTAGTAGCAACAACAATATAGATCTGTTTTGCAGAACATATCAGGACCTCAAAACCCTAGACTAGCAGATTCTTCCTCTGGAACTAGGAGCATAGACCCTAAGAACGAATGTTGGACTTGTGGAGAACCCAACTATCAAAGTGATTGTCCTATCGAGAGGGCGAGAACTATTGGATCAATAGGACATATGACAATAGGAGATCTAGGAAAGGCCCACAAAATACATGGAACGGTGGATAACTGTCAGGCCGAACATTAGTCTACAGTGCTCGAGACTTCAAGTATGATATCAGATCAACAATTAGTATTTTGATAGATACAAGAGATATTGAGAGTTTTGTATCTATTTTTGTGCTCAAAATAATTAAGGTGAAGGCAGTCGAACAAGATGAGTTTAGATATGTAGAATTGACATCAAGAGCCAAGCAAAAATTTGGGGCAAAGGTTAAAGATTGTAATATTAACTTGGGTGATTTCATCACAAATGTAAAACTTTTTGTCACAACCTTGGGATCCTATGACATTATCATTGGAATGGATTGGTTAGAATCGCACGACGTGATACTTACTGTAATACGAAAGGACTAAGCTCAATTGATGATTTGGGACATAATAGAGTAATTGTGGGAAGAAACCAAGGAGTGTTGCTAATATTTATTACTTCCCTAAACTTGAAGAAAAATATGCACAAGGGATGTAAGTCGTATGCCATTTTAGTTCTTAAGGAAAAGGGTGACACTGAAAGATTAGAAGACTTTCCAGTTGTATCAGAGTTTTTTTATGTCTTTCCTGATAAACTACCGAGTGTACCACCAAAAAGAGAATTAGAATTTACCATAGATCTAAAACCTAGAACATAACCAATTGCTAGAACGCCATATCAGATGTCGACACCTGAATTGAAGAGTTAAATATGCAATTGAAAGAGTTATTAGACTTGGGACTTATACATCCAAGTGTATCATCATGGGGTGCACCAGTAATTTTTGTAAGAAAGAAGGACAAATGGTGGAGGCTTTGCATTGACTATCATCAATTAAACAAAGCCACAATCAAGAATCAATACTCGTTACCGAGGATTGATGACTTATTTGATCAAATGAAGGGGGAGAAAATATTTTCAAGGATATATTTGAGATTGGGGTATCACAAATTGTGAATCAAAGAATAAGATATTCCTAAAAACGTGTTTAAGACAAGATTTGGACATTATGAATTTACTATATTACTGTTTAGTTTGAAAAATTCCCCTCATGTATTCATGAGCTTAATGAATGGGGTATTCCGTGAATACTTGGACAAGTTTATACATGTATTTAATGATGAAATATTAGTTTATTCTTGGACAAAGGAGGAGCATGACTAACATCTGAGATTATTTTTGCAGTGCTTAAAGGAAAACAAGTTGTACGGAAAATTGTTGAAATGTTTATTTTATCAGACAAAGATTCATTATTTGGGACACATTATTTCTGGAGAAGGTATCATTGTGGATCCATCGAAGGTAGAGGCTATTATGGAATGGAAAATACCAGCAGACATGCAATAGGTATGTAGTTTTATGGGATTATCAGGTTATTATCAACATTGGCTGTGGGAGGAGTGTGACACGTCGATTTCAGTTCAGGAGTTGTGATCGTCTAGAGAAAGAAGCCTTGAAGCCCAAATCCTGGAGTTAATCATAGTCGTTGGTTGTGGGAGGAGTGTGAGCCATCGATTTCAGTTTGGTGTTCATAAGTTTGGGATCAGTGTGGTGGTTTTTTGGAGAGAGAAGCCTCGAATCCTGAAGCCTAGAGTTAATCATAGTAGTTGGTTGTGTGAGGAGTGTGAATCATTGATTTCATTTCGGTGTTCGAAAAATCAAGAGTGTGGTGGTCATCTAGAGCGAGAAGCCCTAAATCCTAAAGCATGGAGTTAATCACAGCCATTGGATATGAGAGGAGTGTGAGACATCAATTTTAGTTTGGTGTTTGATAGTTCAGGAGTGTTATGGTTGTCTAGAGAAAGAAGCCCCGACGCTTGAAACCCGGAGTTAATCAAAGTCGTTGGTTGTGGGAGGAGTGTGAGATGTCTATTTCAGTTTAACGTTTGACAATTCGAGAGTGTAGTGGTTTTCTAGAGAGAGAAGCCTCGAAGCCTGGAGTTAATCATAGTCTTTGGCTGTGGGAGGAGTGTGAGCCATCGATTTCAGTTTGGTGTTCGACAGTTCAAGAATGGGGTGGTTTTCTCGAGCGAGAAGCCCCAAATCCCAAAGCCTAGAGTTAATCTCAGTCGTTGGTTGTGGGAGGATTGTGAGTCATCTATTTCAGTTCGAAATTCAGCTATCCGGGAGGTAGCATGTGTTGGAGTCGGGAAAATTCTGAAGCCTGGAGTCTTAGAGTCTCGGATTTGATCTTAGTCATAGCTCAAGGAGAAAAGTGTGGATTGTTTATCCATGAACTCTTCGGGAGTTTGCCAGTTTGGAAGTCTAGGAGATTTGTGTGTTGGATTTGTGGAAACTCCTGAAGCCCGGAGTTCCAAAGTGAATCTCCACCATAGATCGTGGAGGAGGGAAGAGAATCCCCGCCAGCCGTCAGATATGGTCGTAAGAGTTTGGAGAGAGAAAGGATAGGGAGAAGACCTACAACCATTGGTCAAAGTCACTTTATGACCAAAATCATCTGGTAACCACTCTGGGAGATTGGAGTGTTGAAAAGTTAAATGTTCAAGGAGTGTCAAAGTCTTGGAGCTCCGGATATCTCCTTTTAGTTGAGCTCTTTGTTCTAGCCCGTGGTCACGTGATATTTCCACTGAAGAAAAGGGGCTAGTGCATGTGGTTTTTATTCTAGGTGAAATAGGGATAGAGTAAAGAACCCGAAAGTGTTTTTAGACCTGCATAAAGAAATAAAAGAGTGTGTGTACATTAAGAGAGGATCCAACACATATCCGAGAGATAATTAATCTCTAGAAGAATATCCTAAGACCGGAAGGTCATGTGATCCCCCTAGGAGGGGTGGGGATTTGCATCAAAGAACTTTCATTGAGACCATCAGGAAATATATTGAACCATAGAACACATTCATGGAGATGAATTAAAATTTTTGGCATGTTAAAAATGTTTAAGATGGCACAGAAGGTACCTGTAGCATTCAAGGCCCAAAACACTAATTGGCCTAGAAATTCAATAGAATGTAACTAGCAGCCCAGAACCGAGAAAGAGGTGAAACTTGGAAAGACTATCCAAAATCTATATATGAAGAAACCCAATTGGAATCCTACCAAACATCGAATGGAACAGGTGCAAAAACTCATAATTATAGTTCATATTTTCACCTAGTTGAAGTATGAACAGGAGAAGTTAATGGGAAATTTTAAAATGACCATAACTTTCTACTCAAGACTCAAAATTGAGCAAGGGAGTAGTCATTGGAAAGGTCTTGGATAGAGGAGTCTAAGTATGCACCCATAAAATTTATTTTGGTAGTTAATTTTCACAAGCTATCATAAGAAGTAATTATGATGCATTATTGGAACAAAATTGTACATAATTTCATAAATTTGTTGAATTATTTAGCCTAACAAATTTTGTTAGCTACAAATTTTGCAGAGTTAACAACATTTAGTTCATAATAGGTGAGAAGGTTGAAATTTAGTTAAATATAAGGATAGGTACTCATGGAAAGAGTGTTATTACAAAAATGTTTCATAAGATGATCAAAATCCAAGAGTACAAAATGTTAAGGTATGAATCTAGGTGTAGCCATAAAGTCTTGGGAAGCCACTACAGGAAGTCCACTCATGTTAGTCAAGCACTCAATGGAATCTGGGAAAAGGAATAGATCATGTAGTGAATGAAATAGTGAAAGTCCATTCACTCCCAAAGAAACCAATATACAAATTAAGCAATACATTGTATTTAGATCTATTATAAAAGGAATTGACTATCAGAATGATAGTAATCATATAAAGAGAGAGGCTTAATGCATATATGGATAAAGAGTGCATCATCTCTAGGGATTAGCTATGCAATTATATAGTAATTATTTCCCTGTGTTTATCAAAGTGTGTAGTGGAAGCATGGTATGAAGGGAATCACTTCAAGGGTAAAGAAATGAAGGTGCACATAAGTAAGGAGTGTCAGTTGAGGCATAAAACAATATATTGTGGAAATATTGGATCTAGAATGATGCAATAAAACTCCTAGCATAGGAATTACTCAAAGATAAATGTCTTAGAGACTGGATGAAGTTCATGAGTAAATTAAGATAGTTGAAAGGTACCAATAGATGGATACCACGTTATACATAGTCTTCTGCAACATTCGAGGAACTATGAAAACAATGGGAAGGATTGTTGAGTACATTCCCAAGAGATGAGTGCATTGATAGGGTACATTGGGATGTTAATCCAAAAGGATTCAAACATGGAGAAGAATCAATAGGTGCATCAATATGGAATGATGGAAGTTGATTATGCAATTCATATTGAAATCAGATGGATCGGGACAAGAGAAAGTAATGATTCATTAAGAAAATCCAAGTACTGGTATGTTCATTCAAGGAAAGGCTGAGTCAATTTATTTCAATAAAGAAATTAGCGTTAAATATCGAAGGTTAATTAGAGAGCATGGATGGGAATGTAATTTGGTCATGTAGGAGTTGGTCAAAGGGATCCAAGTAATAGTGGAATGTCGAAAATTAATATCAGCATAGTGTATGGCTACAAGTGTGCAAAGTAGATAAGAAAGGTTGGGATGGAAAAGTACTCAAGATAGAGAACAATCAGGCACATTGTTTTCTTTTATAAGATCACAAGAAGATTAAGGAATCAAGGAAGAATTGAAGACTTCTAGGAACAACAAATAAAAATGATACAAGGAGAAAGAGGTTGCTGCAATTATTGCAGCAACAATTATGTTATGTCTTGTTGGACAACCATACATATTATAGGAAATTGACATGCAAATGCATTTAGGAGCATGCTAATGATGCATTATTAGTGCATACAAATATGAATTGATGAATCCCAATTTGTTAATATACATATATAAAATAATAAGACAAGGATTAGTCTATTGTTGAATATATATTAATATGAAAGCTGCTAATGGTGGTTGTTGTACCAGTAAAGAGATAATCCTTTCATGTTTGCAAGTGTTGCTACTAATGTTGCTAGATATGGAAGGAGGAAACATAAAGATGAAGAGTGGATTATAAGTCTTATAATAGAAGCATGGGAAATTCCATTGTTATCATCTATCCAGGTAGCATTAAATTCATTTAATGGAATCCAGGTATGAGTTTTATGTACACTTATTGCAAAATTGATGAAGAGATTTAGGTAAGAATTTCCTCAGCCAGTTTTATTTTATAAAATCACATTATTGTATTAGTTGAATGCATTGATGTGAATAAAATACTAGTAGGTGTGGTAAAGGCTGGAGGCCTGTAATAATTATAAAATCTTTTTAGCTTTTGAATGCATACACTAACATAGCGACATGCCATGTTAATTGGTTATGAGCTAATAACCAAGGAAATAAAAGGTATGATTCTATTATAGGAATGGATGCCAAAAAATATATTCATGTATGAAACCATGGCATGGTTGGTTATGGAAAGGATATGTACCACAAAAATATCCAATGAACTTCCTACTTCTAAACAATAATTGGACTGCAACGTTTTTTCTAACACTCATAAACACCACAAAATCATATTCTTGGTGTAGTGTTCGGGTCGAAAAGGAAGGCATCGAAATAATTGAGAAGAAAATAGGAAGTGTATGGAGAATGTGTCAAGGAATTGGCCAGACTTGCAATTTACCAATGGTGAGATACATGACTTAGATATAGAGCATTCTGAAAAATCAATGCAAAGGTGCATTGAGAGTTGCACTCATGCATAGTAATTGGTATAGTTGCACTTATGCAGGATATAATTGTTATTCTTGAATGCATTTGTTAAATGCATTTTTGTAAAGGTATTCCTCTATGTTATTTAATGGAAATGATTATGCTAAAAACTGAAATGTTACAACTATTACTAACTCATGGAGTTGAGAACATTTCAGGAGTTGTTATACATTGCAACATGAAATTTGCAAGTCAAGTAGTCACATGAGCATTGACTACAGGAAATTTTTGTTCAGGAAACAGAGTAATAATTGCTAGGAAAAGGAAAGTATAATTGTTGAAAATTCCTATGCAAAGAACGATAATTCATTCTATTTAATAAATTATTGGATAGTTGTGATTGACTTGTTAAGTGTAGACAATTCTAAGATCACTTTGTAAGGTTTTGGTACATATTGCAATGAAAGTATAATGTACAGGAAATATTGATAATCTATTGGATGAATGAAAAATGGAAGCATTGGAGGAACGGTGGTATTCAATATGGTTCTTGCTGAAATCCATAAGGAAGACTACATCCTACTATTGCAATAACCATGAAAAAATATGAGATAGAATTTCATATTTTGGGAAAAGTTGAATTCCTTATGAAATAAATTTGAGTTTCTAAATGAATTTTTATAATGCTCTCTCATAAATATAATTGTATGTGTGTGATACATATGAGATGATATTGATTAAAGTTGGAATGCTTGGGAAGAACAACTAATATTGGAGACATCAGAGCCCCATAAATGTATAACCTTGGTGGGGTTCTAGTAATGAGTTGGTGCTCTCCTTGTGTGTGAAATCCTTGGAAAGATGGATCTTTGAGGGACTGTGTAGCAATGAAGGGATACCTGAGCATAGAAGGGTGAGTGCAATAAGGAAGAGGCAACTCATGAGTGCTTAAGGCATGATAAGCTATAATCATGAGGGTGTGTCAAATGGAACAATGAGTTGAATTTTTTCTTGAAGAAGCTCTATGTAATAGAGAAAATGACTTCCAACTATAGTATGAATACATGAATTGGTGATTGAAAGAAGAGCATTGGGTGGATAACAAGATTCATTAGCAAATGAATGGAGTTTTTTGAGGAATTTTGAATTGTATATGGTATATAATGCACTGAGGAAAGTGCATAAATAAGGGGGAGGAGAATGTAATACCCCTAGGATGAACCTCAATTGTAAATGTAAATGTAAATATGCTTATAATATGGTGATCTGATGATACATGGTTTTTGGTTTGATTCTACACGCATTGATTCAGTGCGCGACAATCAAAAGAAGAGTGTGCACATTCCAAAGTTCTACGCACACTAGATTGAGTGCACGATCTTGAGGCTAGGGAGCCTAGATGGTAAAGTTCATCATTCCTGTATTGTAATTGTAAATCATACTCATATTATTAATTAAGTACACCACTGCATGGAGACCAACCAAAAAAAAGAGATGGGGGCTAAACTCCACTAGAAAGGGATAAGGGAGCTAAGAGTTTAGGAAAGCGGCTAAGTTAAGGGGGATTAAGCCCAAAGGAATATTTTATTAATATTCCTAAAGTCTAAACTCTAAAGTATGGGATATTCATTTTATCTTAACTCCCTAAGGGGGAATGTATCACCATGTGGGGGGGTCCATGTGGGAGGCCCGTGTAGTCCCAACATGACAAGTGTCAAGTTGGGAACATGCACATATATTTGGGGGAAATTAGTTCATTTTGGGATATTCATTCATTATGGTTACGATTATTCTCTTATACCATATGAACTCTATTGCAACCATCACCATACAAGTACTTGGGAAGCTTGGCATTGTGGACAACGAGAAACTTGGTTTGACTATAGGATGAAGAGGCGGGTTGTCAAGCCCATAGGCATTTCTCTCTAGGTGATATTTTTGTTATGTCGAAGAAGCGAGTTCTCAGGCCTGTGAGTAGTTTTCTCTAGGTAAGAAACTGTTCATAATTGTTCCCTGGTGCGCAAGGTAATGGCTACAGGTCTATGAGAATTCATGGTTGGCCTGTTGTTGAAGCCCTGAAAGGGAAGTGGGGAAGTCGAATGACTCTTAAGCAGAGAAGGGGCACACTTCCTCGGGTGGGACAAGCATGTGGGGAATGAGAGACTTTAGGATAGTTGCAACATTTTGGCACCTTGCACCAAGAAATTATGTTGCGTGTCATACCTTAGACTAGCTTAGTGTTCCCTTTTCTCTGGTAGAGTTTATCCCTAGCTAGGGGGTGACCCACTATTGAGATTACGAGCAGTGTGGTCGATGGATGGGAGGAATGTGGAAGGCCTGCACACAGTTGGTAATCTTTTTATCAAAGATAAGTGTCAATTGTGTGTTAAATTATGTGTTGCATCATTATTTATGCATTTATTTTTATGGGTTTTCATGTGTATGTTGCATGTGTATTCTATTATTATTCTGTGTGAATTTGTGTATTTGTAGAATATTTGTATTTTTTAATTTTGTATATAGTTCAAGAATTTTATGTGGCATATCCTAGTTGGATGTTGGGGATGTTACATGGGATTTCAACCATTGGGTCCCATGGATGTTTCACTACCCCTTGTAGCCACCCAGGAACACTCGTCGCATGCTCCAACCGAAGTTGAAAAATTCACCTGGTTCATTGAGCGAATCCAACACATCCACCAATAGGTTCAAGATATTTTACAAAAGTCTAATTCCAATACAAGTAACGCCATGATCAACACTAGATGTTACATCAGTTTTAGGTGGGAGACAAATTTTGGTTGCACTTGTAGAAAGAACGCCTTGCAGGGCCTCATCAGAAGCTTCGTCAACTCTGTTATGAACCTTACACTATCACCAAGGTTGTGTGTGACAATATTTTTGAGCTCAACATTCCTCCCTTCTTTGGCTTGCATCCAATGTTCAATGTGGACCTCCTTTGACCCTATTTTCCAGCATTATTGGACACCTAAGAGATAGCAGGAAAATTGACATCAATAGAGCTCAACCCTGACTACATGGAACATGCATCCACTGATCGGATCGTGGAATCATGGGTCAATGGAACTCACCAACAGAGGATCCAAATTTATCAAGTTGTCAAAGCAGGGAAGCTCTTGAACCAAGGAAAGTGGCTGACCCAGGGCCAAATTCAATAGAAATTTCCTCATCTGATGGGGGAACTCAACGTAGTGGAGACAATTTATTCCTAATGGGGGAGAATTGATCCAGGAGGATCTTGGTGGCCACCCACCTAGTCCAACTGGCTAAAAATTGTCTTTTGGCAATTAAATATTTTTAACATTGTTTTGGTTCCCAAACTTCTGGGGGCATTTTAAGGGCCTAAACGACGTTTTTTTTTACGATCGGGAACCTCAACGAAAGTTGAAGGATATGATTGAGCCCCCAAAACAAATATCCTCATCAATACCTTTCCAAAAAGCTATTGTTCACCCTAAATGGAAATCGTATGCAAAAGTTACGACCTTAGGAAGTTGATGTACTAACTTACCCCAACGGCCTCACATGACTTTTGACTCTTCATCTCCTAGGGTTAGGTTTTTGGATGTCTAGGGTTTTGGAATTCATGTTTATTGTAAAAATTCCTTCAGAGCCTCATTGTATTCATCTTCTTGTGAATGATCATAACTGTCACATCTCTTCTCAGAGATAAGCTGCCACCATTCTAGTAAGCTTGTTTTCAATCTTCTTACAGTTTCAACATATTTCTTATTTAATAAAAGTCAATTTTTATTGTATCTCTATTATTATTCACCGTGTCTCTATGTTAATATTATAAATTTGTTTTTTTATTTTTTTCTGATCATAAATTTGGATCAAAGGGATACCCTTACATAAGCGTTCAAAAGATGAGTGTTTCCTGAGATTTAGAATAGGGCAAGAGGAGGGGCAAGTTGCTGAGAGGTAAACTTTCATGCCATAGTGTAATAAATATCTAAAATATTAAACTGAACCCTTCATTGCTTGAATGTGTGAGCATGGGACTTTGTGGGGATGCAGGATAAA
>ML810501.1:37100-58102 GCA_009831015.1 Picea engelmannii | reverse complement strand
CAATAATAATCAACCATGGGTAATCAAAGCCAACCATATCCAACCAAATCCAACCATACTCAAACATGGTCAATGATAGTCAACCATATCAAAACATAGTCAACCATGGTGAATCATAATTATTAAACATTGATAATCATAGTAAAACATAGTCAACCAAAGTTAACCTTAGTCAAACATAGTCAACAAAAGTCAATAAAGTCACCATGTTCAACTATAATCAATCATAGTCAACCATGGTCAAACCATTTTTATCCATTCTTAAACTTGGTTAACCGTAGTCAACGATGTTTAATCATGGTCAACCATAGTCAACCATGGTCACACATATCCAAATTTCTCTAGCCACACTCAACCATAGTCAAACATGATGAACAATAATCAACCATGGATAACCAAAGTATAAATTAGTTAACCAAATTCACCCATACTCAAACATGATCATCAATAGTTAACCATAGAAAATCATCATCAACAACAGTCAATTGTTTTCAACTATCATCAATTGTAATAAAAAATTATTAATCACAATCAAACACAGTAAAACATGGTCAATTATCGTAACACACCCAACTCCTAAGTAACTTTTAAGGAAAAGGGGTATTAAATTTGTGTTCCTTTAACTATCTCAAAATTTCATTTTTCATGGCACCATCATTTTCTTCTCATCAAGAGCTTTCCAATGACTATAAAATTACTGAAAAATGAGCTCTGGGTTGAAAGATAGGGCTTCTCAAATTTCTTAGGCCTGCATTGGTCTACGACCACGTCATTGTCATGTGGCTCCCCATCACTTGTTCCATTTGATGTGGCACTAACGTGGTGTCTACCATCTATTCCTTTGGCCGCTAGCCTATTGGGTCCACCAATTCAATGACTTGGATTCTTTTAGAACCATTTCCATCAGAGTCCCATCCATTCAGGATTGAGCAGTTCCCAGATTATGAAATCCACGATTAAGATCGTGTCGAAATTTCCACCTGCTCGTAGTTTACCTCTGCTCCAACAGTTGTTTCCCTTTAGGTTCAATGGGATGAACAGAGACTGGAGGATGAGATTCAATCTCTCCCATTCAATGATAGATGACTCTCTTCCAATATTGTATTCCTTCCCGTTGAAGTACCATTACTCTGGTTTCATGGTTCACTTTGAACATTGCTCTTTGACTACAACCACTACAACAAATCCAACAATCCTCCCTCTCCTTATCCAATGGTTAGGAGTTACTCAATGTTAACATCTACACCATCCTATGTGGTACAAGTATGTCCTACATGTCACCTACCACCTCGACCTATGTTTTCATCATGTACTTTCCACCTGGTGCGACATGTTGCACTCATGTACCCATTAAATGCTATCTCATAATGCCCAATCGCTATGACACGTGGTCCAACCACCATGTGACACATGAACCTTTCAATGATTGACGTGAAGCACACATCATCATAGGGAACAAGGATTATTCATTTAAATGATAAAAATTGTCCACTTACTAATGGTTGATAACCTCGAATGATGTCATCCTCCACCACTCCAAACTTACCAGGGAAGATCGAAACCTTTCCTTGGAATCTTCCCTTGGATTGGACCTGACTAGATCCAATGATCATGGTCCATCAAGTTCACCCCTAACAGATTAGCGAAGCTGAATTTCTCTCGAAGTTCATTCTATATGGGTGTGTTCCCCTCCAGGTCTACAACCCATTTCTAACGATGCCCCTCCGATGTGTTGAACACTAAATAACACCCTTAAAATTCTCAAATTTTTGGGTACCACTTTCTGTTTTTGTCATTTTCATTTTTGTTTCCTTCGATTCAACATGCGTTGCATTTCTACTATTTTGCCAATTTTCTCATTGATTTACACAGCTTGACTTGCATCTAGAAATCAAGAGAATTCCAAAGAAAACCAAAGACGCATGTCTTTCAAATGAGATCAGAAAACACAATACACTTGGTGGTTTTCTTAGGAAAGAGCCTCAAATCCACTACTAAAGGAAAATACCATCGAAACTCGATGGGGGATGATCTAAAGTGCCAATGTTGATCAATATAAGGCATCGACTGAAACAATACACATGTCAAAAGGTGAAACACATGCTTGGGAATGCCAATGCCAATCAACATCGGGAATTGACACCTGGGATTGGACACAAGGAAACACACAGACCATGAGAAAACACTGAATACCGATAGATATCAACATCGACCGATCAAAAATACTAAACCTATATTCAGACATGCATCCTACTTTTGGTCGATGCCCGATCTGATAGCTTATGATGAATAGTATGAACCATCTATTTGGTCTTTCCAAGGATCCCTGAATTCAACAAGACCATCCATCTCAGAACCCTCTACCCGCACACATCCCTATGTTTTGGGCTTAGCAAAATTTTCCACGTCGAACCCCGGTCAAACCCCATGTGGTAAATAAAATTTCTCCCATCATTCACTTCACATCGATTATTTACACACACATTTTATTAGGAGTTTCAATCATCAATAAAGGTGACATAATAATGAGAGCCACCAAGAGATGATACCTGATCTAGTCCCCATACATCTGTATGCACAAGCTCTAATCTTTCGTTCTTCGTTTCTTTTTCGACTCTAAGAACTCTGACTCTCTTTTGTTTTTTATAAACACAATGCTCATAGAAATCCAAATCAATTTGTTTAATATCTGGAAACAAATTTCTTTTGTGAAGTATCTGCATCCCCTTCTCACTCATGTGTCCAAGCCTATGATGCCACAATGTTGTATCCACTCCTATAGAATCTAAAGAGATAGAAGATCCAGTATTACCAGTACATAAATACAATGTACCTACCTTCTCTCCTTTTTCTATCACCAATGATCCCTTGGTGACCTTCCACACCATATCTGTAAATATAGATATACAACCTTCACTTTCCAACTGCCCTATTGAAATTATATTTTTCCCTAGGTCTGGAACATGTCTTACCTCTTTCAACAACCATTGGTTTCCATTCCTTTGCTTTATTTTTACCTTTCCCATTCTAACAATTTTGCATGGTGCAACATCACCCAAATGAACTTGTTCAAAATCACCTTGAACATAATCTAGAAAATGTTTCCTATGGGGTGTGGCATGAAATGAAGCCCCTGAATATACTACCCAAGACTTAGAAATATTATCTACAGAAAGAATCAAAGCATCTTGTAACACATCATCTGCTACATTTGCTTCTTGATTTTTCTCTTCTTGTTCATCTCTTTGTTTCTTTGGAGTTGTGTAGTCTTTCTTCAGATGTCCTTTGTTCCCACAATTCCAACACTCTATCTTTCCAAATCTGGATTTGGATCTTCCCTTCCTAGAATTCCTTTGGTTCCCTGAGCCCTTTCCTCTATCCTTTTCTCTTCCCCTGTTCTCCATGTTCAATGCATTACCTGATGTCACACCTCTGCTTTTTTGTCACATTTCCTCACTAAGGATAACACCAACAAGATCATCAAATTTTGAAGTATTTGAACCAGAGACGGAGTTACTTACAGCCATGACCAATCCATTCCATCTTTTTGGAAATGAGCACAAGATTAGAAGAGCTATGTCCTCATCATCAAAGTCCACTTTTACAAAAATTAATTGATTAGTAATCGTCTTAAATTCATTTAAATGATCTGCAACAGACCCACCTTCTGACATATTCATATTAAATAACCTCTTCGTTAGAAATACCTTATTTGACATCGATGATTTTTCATACAGTCTAGCCAATGCGTCCATCAGCGCATTCATTTTCTTTTCTTTTGAAATATTAAAAGATACCGATGCTGCTAGACTCATTCGTATCATTCCTAGTGCCTTTATTTCCAGAACCTCCCATTCTTCATCCTTCATGGTAGATCCTTCATAGTTCGTAGCTATATATCCTTCTAATATAAATAATCTTCCTTTTGCATCTTCCGTAACTGGTAGTTTTGGTGGTTAAATTTCTCGAACCTAAAATTTCCATCTTCCTCCATTGCTCCCACTCGAACCAGGAACCCTCTTTTCCTACGAGTTACCTTTTTATTTGATACCAGCCATTAGAAAAATAGGATCGCAGAGAAATAGAATAAAACAAATGCGGAAATAAAACATAAAATATACACAATACAATAGATACAAATATATATGGGGTTCACCCAGTGTGGGCTACTTCCACCAGAGAAATTTCCAAGTCCTTGCTTTATTATTATCCAGCAAATGAAGGGATACAACCTACAACACACCTGCTATAAATTCCTCTTATTTCTCTCACATTCTCCTTTTTTAGAATACAATTTTCACAATGAATACATAGCCGTAATACTTTTCCCTGATAAAAGAGGGTTTTCTTCTAGGGAAAAAAACCCTAACATAAATTCTACCGTCAAAAATGAGACCTTATAATGAATGGTCCATATTTACAATGAAATTACAATATACATTTACAAGGAAAATTTTCCTTCTGGGGCTTCACCCCCAAAACCCCTCTGGGGGCCCGCTTTCCCCCGGACCACGCAGAGGGGGTAACCCCCCTCTACACTCCCCCACATGGAGGAGTGTACATTCTTTCGGGGTGTAAAGTCTTCATGGGGTATAAACATGGATGAAAAAAAAGACCTTTGAATCAGGAAGATAATCAGGCTCCACAACCAACAAACATAACCCTTGAGAAAAATTGCAATTCAACATAATCCTTGATGAATGTCTATAGGTGCATATTAAGAACATTGATAATGTAGTTTATCTCTTAATGTCACAATGTGACATAACCCTTGATGGACATCACAATGCAACATAATGATTGAGAAATGTAGCAATTATACGTAAATAAGCCAAGATTAATGTCACAATGTGACATAAGTATTGAGAAGTGTCAAATTCCAACATAATCCTTGAGGAATGTCAAGATCCAACCTAAACCCTGATTAACATCACAATGCGACATAACCCTTAATGAAGATCACATTGCAACATAACCATTGAGGAAAATAGCAAGCATACATAAGTCAACCAACATGAACATAACAAGTCCAAAATAATCCATGGCCATCATTTTCAAAAACATTCAACAACCACAATCAAACATAGTCAACCATATTCAACCATGGTAAATAATAGCAAACCATAGAAAACCTTATTTAACCAAACTCAATATGACATAAACCTTTATCAACATCACAATGTGATGTAACCATTGAGAATCCTAACGATTCAACATAAAGTTAACCAAGATGAGCATGATCAACCATAATCAACCATGGTCAAACATGGCCAACCATATCCAACCATGGTGAAACATTGATATGTGGTACAAGTATGTCCTACATGTCACCTGCCACCTCGACCTTTGTTGTCATCATGTACTTTCCACCTGGTGTGACATGTTGCACTCATGTCCCCATTAAATGTTATCTCATAATGCCCAATCACTATGACACATGGTCCAACCACCATGTGACACATGAACCTTTCAATGATTGACGTGAAGCACACATCATTATAGGGAACAAGGATTATTCATTTAAATGGTAAAAATTGTCCACTTCCTAATGGTTGATAACCTCGACTGACGTCATCCTCCACCACTCCAAACTTACAAGGGAAGATTGAAACCTTTCCTTGGAATCTTCCCTTGGAATGGACCTGACTAGATCCAACAGTCACGGTCCATCAATTTCACCCCTAACAAATTAGCGGTCCTGAATTTCTCTCAAAGTTTCTTCTATATGGGTGTGTTCCCCTCCAGGTCTAAAACGCACTTCGAACAACGCCCCTCCGATGTGTTGAACACTAAAAGGCACCCTTAAAATTATCGATTTTTTGGTTACCACTTTCTATTTTTTTTCATTTTCATTTTTGTTTCCTTTTATTCAACATGAGTTGCATTTCTACTATTTTGCCAATTTTCTCATTGATTTACACAGTTTGACTTGCATCTAGAAATCAAGAGAAGTCTAAAGAAATCCAAAAATGCATGTCTTTCAAATGAGATCAGAAAACACAAAACCCTTGGTGGTTTTCTTAGGAAAGAGCCTCAAATCCACTACTAAAGGAAAATACCCCTGAAACTCGATGGGAGATGATCTAAAGTGCCAATGTTGATTAATATCAGGTATCGACTGAAACAATACACATGTCAAAAGGTGAAACACATTCTTGGGAATTCCAACGCCGATCAACATCGGGAATCGACACCTGGGATTGGACATAGGGAAACACACAGACCATGAGAAAACGTTGAATATCGATAGACATCAACATCGACCGATCAAAAATACTAAACCTATATTCATACCTGCATCCTACTTTTGGTCGATGCCCGATCTGATAGCTTATGACGAATAGTATGAATCGTCTATTTGGTCTTTCCGAAGATCCATGAATTCATCAAGATCATCCAACTCATAACCCTCTACCCGCACACATCCCTATGTTTTGGGCTTAGAAAAATTTTCCACGTCGAACCCCATGCAGTAAAGAAAATGTCTCCCATCATTCACTTCAGGTCGATTATTTACACACACATTTTATTAGGAGTTTCAAACAACCCGAATGGTCGACCCCCCAATTGTAGATTGTCGTGCACCAATCCATTGTCATTTAAATATCCCGATAAAACACTCCAACATCCTTTTCTGTCGTCGGTCTGATCGTCACTTTTATTACAAGAGATGGCACAAGTGATGAATGGAATTAATGAAAATCTCCCATATATCTGTTGTAACGAAAAATTGATTATTGTGGAGGTGAGGGATAACTATTATTTATTCGAATACATTTGAATGATCTCATGTTTTCGTAGATCTGTTTAAATTTCTTCATGAACTCACGATTGATCCAGTATCGCTAAGTGACTAAAGTTGTGTTGTTTTATCACAAATATGTAACTGGTGAGTACATGACTTGGGAATAATTTCGACACACAAGTATTTATCGTAGTTTTCTTTGAAACTTATGGTAGGGGAGATATTGATATGAGTTATTGTATTTTGTAGACAAAAAAATGTCTCCTAGACGACCAGTAACCCATAGGTCATCCAAGACCCCAAAAGGAGGAAGTGAGAAAGTTGGAGTGGCATCCAGTTCGACAGCAAAAATGATAGAGTTTTCCCCCAAGGAAGATTCGGTGATCAAAATGTTGCAAAAGAATCCTGCAAGTCCACCCCCATTCTTCAAAGACACAGACAATGGTACAACTTCCAAGGTGATTATGCCTTCCTAGTTGGACCTGTATAAAAAACTTCATGATGAGGATTTCCCAGAATTGACACCTCAAAGTGACCCAAAGGTAACATGATTAGATGACCAAGTTTTCCAGAACATCAAGTGGTCTTAATTATACCTGGTAGCAGCCAAGACACCCATCTTTCCACGTGTAAATATTTTTGAGTGGATCATACTTCATTTCGATGCAGAGAAATTCCTATTGAATAACAAGGATGGGGAGTGCATAGGTGTATTCTTGTCGATATAAGTGAGAACATGCTACAAGTTCAAAGAATTTGAAGTCAAGATGAACAATTATTTTCTGGTAGTGTTTTGTGAGCAACATAACACTGGCCATTTGCTATAATCCTAGTGGAGGGAGGATAACAAGTTCATGAATCGGGCCTCAGGGTGGTACAACACAGTGAACCTCCAAGAACCTTACATTTTTCTTATGGCCTTGATCTGTCGTTTATATGGAGAGAAGGATTTCTCTAAGTTTTCGGAATCCTGGATGCCTTTGGCCTACACAATTTCTACATCTAGAAGAACTTTTAATTGGGGAGCTATTATCTTGAAACAATTGAGCACTCAGATAGAATAGGAGAATAACCCAAAGCCCAAGGAAACCCCTGCATTCTACATGGCATCTTATCTCCTGGATGCAATATGCGCTATACACGTTTTCCCTGGCCTGAACCTAAGTTGGAATGTCTTTGAAGTTCCTGTACATATCTACTTAGACATATTTTGGGAGAACAAGTACAAAGGATCAATGAATTTAGTTTTTGATGGTTTCATATCGTCTGTATATTCTCTAATTTTTAAGCAAGATTTTCCAATATTATCAGAAGAAGGGAGGAAGGTAATATCCAAAATTGGGCATTGGTACTTGGAAGAAAGGAACACATACATTAGGTATTTCAAAGCACTTGGAGCACCACACCTACTGTCGGCTCATGTTCCCGATAAATTGTTGTTAGGGGAAATGTGATACCAAACTATACTACAAGGTTTCAATGCATCTCTGTTAAAGATAAGAAAAGGATATTCATTCTTTATGGGTTATATGTAGTTTACCATTTCATGAAGGATACCACACAGGCTGGAAAAGAATCTCAAAGTCAAATAGAATGCAGGTTCATCATCGAGAGGCACATGAGACACGACCCTAAAATATTGGCAGTCAAACATGCTAATAAGGTAGTGTCTCATTGGCCTTACCCACATGATGATTTTGAGGATGAAATATTCACAAAGAATGCTTTGATTTGGGATTCAGTTTTGCAGAGGAAAGAAAAACCAGACTTGATCAGGTTCATGGCCTTGCCTGGGGATGAACGATTGGACTTTATAGAACATAAATTCGGTCCAACAACAATGGAACTAGTTCGAAATGAAGGTGAATAGGAGGTACTAGACAGGTCTAAGGAAAAAATACTCTTGGATGAAGCTGAAAGGATAATATAGATGCATGGGGATTCCATCATAGTACCGGAAGGAAAAAAATGTGGAAATAACTCCGGTCACATTTGGAGGAATTGGGGAGCTAGCAACCCCTAGAACTAACACAGCAGAAGAAGACAATATGAAATAGACCTCGAAACAAATAGACATAGGGGAACCATGAATGGGGATAGATCCTTTATTATCAGTGATAATTTTCACCATGGAGAAAGTAGCTCATGTCATCGCTGACCTAAGTAGGGTATATGACAATGATGTGCAAGAAATATATATTTCAATTCTTGTTACAAACAAATAAATAATATAGGTACTAAGAACACAAGTATCTCAGTTGCCAGAGTCTTTGGATATAGGAGCAAACCCGAGTGTAGTGGAAGGTGATTGTACCACTCCATACCAAACCCCTCCACCATTGAAAGAGAAAGAAAAATTGGGTATTGAAGAATTATTCAGAGGTAACTTCAACAAGGGAGAAAAAAAGGAAGAATCATAAGGTAATAGTGAACCCAAGGAAACCTCAATGGGACCTCCAACACACTCTGCACTCTCATGATTAGTAGCCTTAGCTGAAGACACAATGACGGGGATCATGGGAAATGACGAAAGTATAGAGAAAATGGGAGATCCACATATTGGGACAAAGGCGGGGTCAACAAAAGTTTCTGAGAAGCCTCAAATGACTCAATAAATAGGTACATGGAGCATTAATGAGAAGCTTGAAGATGAAAATGGAAAGGAAACAATTCCTTAACACTTTTACACACCAATAATATTAGGAAATGTCCTCACATGTGGGGACCAACCGATCCCATAGCATGTACATGAAGTGGTCGATGTCCAGTCCATTTCTTATGACTAATAGAGACAATTGGTTGTCAGGAGGACATGGAAAAAGAGAAGAATCACCTTGGACAACGTCATTATGATCAACATGGAGGAAACCCTGTTGGATGGAAGACAATCTAGGGTAAGTGAGTTTCTAGGAGCAGGAATAGATATATCAAGTGCCACCATAATAATATCAAAGGAAGATGAATGAGAAGTTGAATCTATGAGAGAAGAATTGGAACACCTTAGGCATCAGGTGGAATACTATCAGGATGCCACCCAAGAAGTACGATTCATGAATATTGAATTCACAAAAAAATATAGTCAGTTCAAGTCATATAGGGATGTATTTATGACCAATATTGTTGGCTTTCAATAAGAAACCTTGTTGGGCCTTGTGTCATATAAGGTGGTGACGATATTATCCAAGAAATCTTGTCAGGTATCAGAAAAAATTGAAATATTAGAGAGATATAGAAAGGTAGAGGTGAAGAATAACATGGCATCAAGATGCTTGCAGAGGAGAGTTTAGCTATATCTAGAGTAGCAGCAGAGTATTTGGTACAATTGGTCAAAGAACCACAACTAAAAATGAAATAAATATGGGAGGAGTGTCTAAAAAATGGGGACCAAATTAATCATAAAAGGATAGATCTTCAGATCCCAAAATTCGTCGACTTGCACACCATAGTGCGATAATTCAGTGAGTTAGATGACAAGTTTGAAGCTAAGGTTTGAGAGATTTGGAGGCTCGACAAGGGATAGGTTAAAGGACTCACCGATGGGATGATAGGGACATCATGGGTCCTACAGTATCTAGGCTCTGAGGTTGTCAAATTTAGAGACCAAGAAATGGATATGAATGATAGGTTGAGCATGTCGATGGACCAACATTGATTCCTCTATTGACACACTTGTGAATATATTTTTTCCAAATGGTCAGAATATGACATAGTGAACCCTATGAGTTATCTAAATATCACTAATTGTTTCCATGTGGACATGATCCAATTTATTTTTTGTTATCTCTTGTTTAACAAGCATTAGTAATAATTTTTTCATGAAGTTTTTTATATAAATAAAGAGGTTGGCCTCATTTTGAAGGGTCGATGGTTTTATCATAGTGGAGTATTAGAAAAATAATTATTTTTAAGTTAAATTTTGAATCTCATATAGATCCGAATACGATTATTGTCGAAGCTTATAGATCAACTCAATTTGTAGATTGTTCTTCTTTTGTTGACAGACTACTATAAGCGGTTTTCGTAAGATGGTAATTTTGTTTTGAGTTATCTTGAAACGTTGCAGTCATTAAATATATATTGGCATGAATATGATGGTGTTACTAAATCGTGTTAAATAGTAACTTGAATTATTTTCGATTGTGTGTCATTTCTCTAAATCCCTTCCTTTTCTTAGATGATATTTGTCGATTGATCAATAAGGAGATACTAATGTTTTAATATTGAGTAAAAAACGATGTCATCTACATGTTATTGGTAAGAGGTTAGCTTAAACCCGTTATTCTTAAGAATTAATTTATAGAACTTTAATAAAAAAACCTATAAAGAAATAAAAATAAAGTGTATCCTATAACATAGTAAAATCCCATCGAAACTTGCTAAACCATCTATCCAAAGAATCACGTTACCCAAAACAGGGAAGATTATAATTGGGCCTCGTCTCTGGGCATGATTCCTACTATTGATTTCAAGGGAATTTTTACCCCTCAATAGAATTGGCGCTAGAAGGAGGGCTTGATGAATGCATGGATAGTCAAAACAATTCTTTAAACATAAACTTATTTCAAATAGCCTACATATTAAAAACAAACCACATGCATGGCTAGTCCTTACAAGGAAAGCCTTAAGATTCAAGGTACACCCACCACAAGCGAGTCACCGCATGTTGAATATGATTCATACCTTCACCCAGAAATACCTTATGCAATCCCTCATGATGAAATCAATGTGTTCAGAAGGATTACTAGGGATTACGCTCGATAAATCGAAGCGTTGTTGTTAGATCCTTTTCTTTCCTAAAGGAATCAAACCGCAAGAACAAGTATTAATACCTCAAACCATACCTTTGTTCATATATTTGAATATATGGTGTATTTCTCCCTTACTAAAATTTATCAACCTCTTAGATTCATTTTAGAAACCCCAACCGCAAGTACCTATTCTAGCACAAGTGATTTGGAGTATGAGGAAGCAATTTCTAATTCAAAAACTTCCAATAATGAGTCAGATAATATGGAAGATAACAATGAAGGAGTCCTAGAAGGTAGAAACCAACCAGCGGGTAACAACCAACCTGTAAAAAATCAACCATGGTTGGCTAGGGATGCCCTAGCCTTACCAAGGAGATTACATCATTTTCCTAGGCACGCATAAAAACTTCTCTAAAAAATTTATCCTGAAACCTCCGGCCTCCCTAAGGAACATATCAAGAAATTTATATTATCAATAAGACTATTGAACATCCAACATGAAGACATAGTATGCATACTATTCCCTTACACCTTTGAGAACTCAACTTCAACATGGCATTTTGACCTCCCATTCGGATGCATTAACAGTTGAGCGAAATTTCATAAATATTTCCTAGATAAATTTTCCGAAGAAACAACTACTGGGGCCATGATGTCTCAAATTTTCTCTGCCTTCATGGGCCCCAAGGATAAATTCAAGGACTTCAACCAACGTTTCACAACTATTATCAACAAGTTTCAAATATATGCCAAGCTTGCTAAAGAAGGCCCCAAGGAGAAATTCAAGGACTTCAACCAACCTTTCACAACTATTCTCAACAAGTTTCAAATAGATTCCAAGCCTGCTAAATTGAGGTATATGACAACGCATTACCTACTTCTATCTCCATGTTCGTTAAAAGGGCCACTAAACCCACCCTAGCCGAAAACTTTGAGGAGGCCAAAATTATTAAATTTGAAATGAAAGGGTGTAAATACATCCATGTCTCGTTATCAAAGAAAGAAACATCACAGACACCTAATAGAGTACTTCTCTTGACATGACCTCCTGGTAAACAAACTGAACAAAATATTGAAAAGGACAACATTGATATGGAGAGATTACAAATAATGTTTAAGAAGTTGTCCAAAAACATTTTAGACATGAAGAGAAATGCAAGGGAATGCACATCAAACCCTAGACCTTATAAACCCTTCTTTAGAAAGAGTCCACCTTTTAAATCCTTAGAACCTCCTCATGTTAACTTGAACATTTAGTTGGGAGAGGTGGCCTCATATTCATACTGTAACTATCATCAAGAACATCATTCAGAAAAGGATTTCTCTCAATGGGTAAATGCCATGAATCTATTGGAAAAACAATTTCTTGGATGGTTGTTCTCTAACCTAACAAACGAATGATCATACCTAAAATACTGCAGGAAATGAGGAGACTGAACCACCTAAGAAAACAACCATGGTTCTATGGGATGTCAGTTACACATCATATTTTCAAGTTCCTATAGAAGATGAAGAATACCCCAAAATTCTAGCAGCCCAAACTAGGAGCAAGATACCCATCTTGGAAAACCAACCGACCATTGAAAAAACTCCTAAGATAACCCCAAAATATGCCTCTTCAACTCAACCTACCCCACCATTGAGTTCTAGCCTGAATTTCCCAGATCACAAAAAAACCAAGCTAGTATAACATGGTAGAAGACCTGAAGAAATTGAAAGCTAATATTGCAGTGATGGACTTGTATAGAATTCCTCAACACAAAGACATATTGTTGCAATCCCTAGATGGGGAAGATAACCTCATGAAAAATCCAAGCCCACATTCGAGCTTGGGTACACGAAACCATGAGGAGATTCAAAATCCTAACATGAATACAATAACATATGATAATAAACCTAAGTCATATGTTCCACCTTTTTTGCTGACTTTTGAAATTTATAACAGGAACATGCACAATTGTTTGGTTGACTTTGGTTCTTCTTCCAATTTTATTCCTCTCTCGGTATGCAAGAATTTAAATTCTACCCCTACCAAAAGTGAAACACATATAATTTAACTAGATAGAATTGAAGTGAAAGTTATTAAAGAGTTAAAGGATGTCATGATTAGGATTTCCTCTAACCCAAAGTTTCATTAGGTCATAGATATCATAATTTTAGACATTCTAGAGGCATGTGGAATGTTGTTAAGAATGCACTGGTCTGAAAAATTACATGGATATTTTAGTACAGATTGGTCCCACTTATGGTTATCATTGAAGGGGAACCCCAACATGATGAGAATCAACCGAGAAAAATATTTGAAGAATATTGTCACGGACTTGGAAGCTCCTAATGATACTTCTTCTTTTGAGTTCCCAGTCCTAGGAAATTAATCGTCTGAGTCTGAGTTCAGTAATTTCTCGCCCTGTTTATCCAAATTATTACTTTCCCAGAGGCTAGAATTATCAGTTCATGATATTCCTAAAATAATTGAGCAATGTAATAAGTTCAAACAGAACACCCATGCTCCAGTCGATAACACTAAAATGACATCTCCCAGGGTGGATTGGGACAAGAGAGTTCCAAAATTTGTGTTTGAAATATATACTTTGTACTTTGATAGATCAAAATATCAAGAAGGGGCGAGCACTAACTTACAAGGACCGTAGCTTAATCACCCATCCATTGACAAATAGGCCTATGCTTTCTATAAAGAAGTAAAACACTTTAGTCCTTGCATCCTTAAGAATCATACCAAGGTCATAGTTCCTCATCCAATTGTTAGGCCGTTATTCACGCAACAGGAAATGGGACAAAGAAGAGGAAATTGGATGGATTTCATCCAAGAATTTGGTCTTGAAATTAAATCGAAAAGAATTTTTAGAGGTCTTGCACTATGAAAACTAGTTGTAGAATCCCAATATCTGATAGAAAATAAGGATTCAGGTTGGGACAACGAATTGAATTTATGGTGTGGTGAAGTGTTATACATCCCACCCACATAAGACTCTTGGTATGATGACCTATCTTATTTTCTCCATCACAGTACCTACCCTGAATACCTGAAACCGAGAGAAAGAATAGCACTCAGACTAAAATCTTCCTGATGCCATCTTATTAACTCAGTAATTTTCTGCTTAAATTAGGATGGCGTTCTATTAATATGTCTCAAAAAGGAGGATGTTGAAAGGGTGTTGAAGGAACTGCACGATGATCATGTAGGGGGGCACTTCGCAGGGGATATTACATCCCATAATATTTTGAGGGTAGGATATTATTGGCCAACTTTGTTTAGAGACACGTGCAAAGTTTGTCAGATGAGCGTTATGAAGTAAAATAAAGTGGCCATTCAACTACAACCAGTGTAAATTTCTATGCCATTTCAACAGTGGGGAATAGACATAATAGGAGAGATAAACCCAAAATCGTCCAAACAAAATAAGTATATACCGACTACTACCGATTATTTCACATGATGGTCAGAAGACATTCCCCTTATCCATGTTAATGAGAAGGTGGTAATAGAATTTATTGAACAACATATCATGATAAGGTTTAGGGTTCCTTCGGTCTTGATATTTGATAACACTGCTTATTTTTCTTCTACTATTTTGACTGAATTTGCTTTAGATACAGGGATCATATTGAAGTATTCTACCAACTACTATCTACAGGGAAATGGTGTTTCCGAGTCTACCCATAAAAACTTAATAAGAATTATTAAGAAAACAATCGTAGAGAATCACTAAAACTGGCACAATGCTTTGCATAACGCTTTATGGGCTGATAAGGTAACCCCCAAAGAGGCCATAGGGGATTCCCCTTACTTTTTGATGTATGGTTAATAACCATTTTTCCAACCAACCTATATCTCCCATCCTTGCATCTTTCCCAGTTCTCAAGAGGACAACCTTCATCTAGTATGCAATAGAGAATTGATACCCTCATTATGGTTGAGGAAGAACGAGAACAAGTTAGAAGGAATTTTGTGGCCCATCAACAAATGATAAAAAAAATGGTTCAATAAACATAAGGTTGGTGGTAAAAACATTAAAATATGGGAATTGGTTCTTAAATGGGATAAAATCAACGAGCCGAAGGGGAAACATTCAAAATTCCAAATTATGTGGCTCATACCTTTCCAAGTCGCTAAGAAAATTGGGGTAGGCACTTACCGTCTACAAAACCTTAGGGGTGAGCTTGAAGCTCTTCATGTATTATATTTTAACTTTATTGCTTTCTAATTTTTATTTGAGTGACGAGTTTGGTGTTTTCAATTTTCTTTCTTTTGTTTTTCTTTGTTTGGTGTGATCCATTTTTTTTTCTTTTTTTTGATTGCTTTGATGATAACATGATTTTAGGTGTGTTCTTTGTCAAAACGGTGGTGAGATATTCTTAATCTATATTCTTATCTCTCAGTTTTAAATTTCACAGAACAATCGGGAGAAGTTTATTTTGGTCAAATACTTCAACGCATGGGTAGTTCACGTTTATGTATGCACATCGCTTAAGGAGAAAACATGTCAACTACCTCGTGGTTTGGAAATAGCGAGGGAAGTGGAGAAGAGGAGAGTATCTATGATACCCCGAACAAAGAAAAGTTAGTCCTCATATTGTTCATAAAATCCTAAGAATAAAAGGTACATGGTTCTGATCCTTCACCTAAAAACAAATATCCTCCTCCTCGGTTCATTCCTGACACATATGCAACAAAGAAGAACACCAAATAACAATTTAGAATGTGTGATCATGAGGGTATGAAGATATCTCCGCCAGGGATATGGACACTCGTTGACAACGGAGCAAGGTCTGTGATATCGGGGTGAATCTATCGGGGCTATGGATGCTCTCTAGAAGTGGAGAAAACCATGGTAAGGGTTTTGACTTTCATAAGAAAAGTAATAACATTAGTTCTTCTCAACAATTTTGAGTTCTGATTCAACTCTCGACAGAAAGGTAGGAGTCATTGGTTAGATGGAAAGGAGAATGTATTTGGGTGAATCCCCATGAGAAGTTAGCAAGAACATCCTTGGGACATATGTATACATATTTGTGAATCATCCATGGATTATTGCCTCTAGCTTCCAACTGTTTCCAAAGAAGTCTGTAAACAACATTAAGAGAGAAACATAGAGTCTAATTTCTACTAGTTAATTCCCATTTGTTGAGCACTCAACAACACCCTTAAAATTGTGAAATGTTTGGGTACCACTTTCTATTTTTATCGTTTGCATTTTTGTTTCCTTTGATTCAAAATGAGTTTCATTTCTATTTTTTTTCCACTTTTCTCATTGATTTACACAATTTGACTTGCATCTACAAATCAAGAGAAGTCCAAAGAAAACCAAATCTGCATGTCTTTCAATTGAGATCAGAAAATGAAAAACACTTGGTGGTTTTCTTAGGAAAGAGCCTCAAATCTATTACTAAAGGAAAATACCTTCGACACCTGATGGGCGCTACTCTAAAGTAATGATATTGATCAATATCAGGCATCAACCAAAACTATACGCATGTAAAAAGGCAACACATGCTTAGGAATGATGACATCAATCAACATCGGGAATCAACACTAGGGAGTGGACACAGGAAAAAACGTGGACCATGAGAAAATTTTGAATACTGATAGACATCAGCATTGATTGATCAAGAAGACTAAACCTGTCTTCAGACCTGCATCCTACTTCTGTTCAATTCATTATCTAACAACTTATCATGAACAATATGAACCATTTGTTCGGTCTTTTCGAGGATCCTTGAATTCATCAAGACTTTCCATCTCATAACCCTCTACCCACGCACATCCTTATGTTTTTGGATTACTAAAATTTTCCACATCGACCCCTGGTCAAACCCCATGCAGGAAAAATAATGTCTCCCATCATTCACTTCAGGTCAACTATTTACACACATGTTTTCTTCAGAGTTTCAAACAACCCAAATGGTCGACCCCTCGATTGCATACTATTGTGCGTCAATCCACAGTCATTTAAATATTTTGATAAAACGTTCCAATGTCCTTTCACACTTCCAGTCTAATCATCGCTTTTATTACATGAGCTGGCACAGGAAATGAATGGAATTAATGAAAATATCCCATAGATCCATTGTAACGAAAAAATGATTATTGCGTAGGTGAGGGTTAACTAATATTTATTCAAATACATTTGAATGATCTCATGTTTGCATATAACTATTTAAATTTATTCATGAACTCACAGTTGATCCACTATCACTAAGTGACTAAATTTGTGATGTGTTATTGCAAATCTGTAACTGGTGAGTACTGGACTTGGGAAGAATTTCAGCACGCGAGTATTTATAGTATTTTTATTTGAAACTTATGGTAGGGGGAGATACTAAGTTGATTTATTGTATTTTGCAGAGACAAAAATGTTTCCCATATGACTAGTAACCCGCAAGTCACCCAAGACCGCAAAAGGAGGAAGTGAGCAAGTTGGAGAGGTGTCCAATTCGTGAGCACAAAAGCTAGATTTTCCCCCAAGGCAGAGACAGTGATCAAAATGTTTCAAAATAATCCTTCAAGTCCACCCCCATTCTTCAAAGACACAAACAATGGTACAAATTCCAAGTTTATTTTTCCTTCCTAGCTGGACATATATACCAAACTTCATTATAAGGATTTAACATAACTCACGCCTCACAGTGACCTGGAGTTAAGGGGATTAGATGAACAAGTTTTCTACAATATCAAATGGTCTTCATTATACCTGGTAGCATCCAATACACCCTTTTTTCCATGTGTAAAGATTTTGAAGTGGATCATCCATCATGCCAATATAGAGAAAAGCATGTTGAATAACAAGTATGGGGATTGCATAAGCATACAGAAGTGAGCATGTACTACAAGCTCAAGGAAGTTGAAGTCAGGTTGAACAAATATTTTATGGTAGCATTCTATGAGAGAAATAACATTGTCCAATTGATAATGTCCTGGTGGATGGGAGGATAAGAAGTTTGTGAATTGAGCCTCAAGGTTGTACAACATAGTGAACCTTCAAGAACCTTACATTTTCCTTATGGTCTTGATCTACCATTTATATGGAGAGAAGGATTTATCCAAGTTCTTCAAAGTCTGGATTCCTTTGGACCACACGGTTTCTACATCTGGATTCACTTTTAATTAGGGAGATATTATCTCAAAAAAATTGAGCACTCAGATAAAAGAGGCATAGAATCCAAAGTATGGGGAAAGCCCTGCATTCTACATCGAATCTTATCTCCTAGATGCAATATGCACTAGACATGTTTTCCCTAGCATGAACCTAAGTTTGCATGTCTTTGAAGTGCCTTTACATGTCTACTTTGACATACTATGGGAGAATAGGTACAAATGATCAATGGATTTAGTATGTGATGGTTTCATAGATCGAGTGTATTCTCTAATGTTTAAGCAGGATTTTCCAATATTATCAAAAAAAACAAAGAAGGTAATATCCAAAATTGGGCATTACCCACATAATGATTTCGAGGATGAAATATTCACAAAGAATTCTTTGACTTGGGATGAAGTTTTGCAGAGGAAATAAAAACCAGACCTGATCAGGTTCATGGCCTTTCCTGGGGATGAACAATTGGACTTTATAGAATAGACGTCCGGACCAACATCAATGGCACCAGTTCAATAGGAAGGTGCATAGTGTTGGGTATGTGTTATATTATTTGCATATGTGTGTGTGTGGGTGTGTCAGATACGACAACTGTGTCTGACGATCCCTTCACCTAGAGCTTTGTCGTGTGTGCCGGGAACTTTCCTAGGGGGGTCCCAGGGGGGGTAGGTATGCCCCCCCCTGGTTACGCGCAACGTTCGTCAACGGGCGGTAGCCCGGGGCTGATGGGGTTCGGGCTAGCACCCCAAAAAAAAAAAATTGGGCGGTTTTTGTTATTTTTAGCGGATTTGTAAATTAATCCCGAATTAAGGGATTAGGGTTTTGGTATCTAAGAAATACCTAAAAACATTGTATATATTGTATGGCGAATGGTGAAATTCGATATAATGAAAATAAGAAAGGTTTTCCCGATTGAGGGTTTCCGATATAAAATCTCTGTGTACTCTGTGTATGAGCCATTGATTAATTTTTGTATTGCTTAAGAATCTATATGCATTGCTTTACTTCACAGGTGTAAAACTTGCATGTGGTATCAAAGATTTTTTTTGGCTTCAGAGGGACGCCTTTGTTGCTGAGGGTTTGGCTCAGTCTTGATAGATCAAGTTTATCTTGGGTCTATGATAAACCTGGGTTTAGTGGGAGATTTTGAAGTGGAGATTCGAGTAAATAAAGAGGAAAGGAGAGCTCATCTAGAATCGATATAGAGAAGTTCAACGGTAAAAACTTTGAGCTATGGAAGCTCAAGATGGAGGACATTCTTGTAGACAAAGAAAAATAGATCGTTGTGGATCCTGGTACACAGCCTACTGGTATACCATCTACAAGCACATAGGCTATTGGTACACAACCTACCAGTACACAAACTACTAGTACACCAGCTACTGGTATGTCGAAGGAAGACTGGGACAAGTTGGATAGAAGAGCAAGGAGTACTATTCGACTCTGCCTGGAAAATTCGGTGTTGTTGAATGTCTTAGGAGAATCTATAGCCAAGGAAATATGGGATAAATTAGGGAATTTGTATCAATCAAAGTCCCTGGTAAACAAGTTGTTTCTTCGAAAGAAGTTGTATCATATTAGGATGGAAGATGGAGATTCTGTGACAAAACATCTAAATTCCTTTAATACCCTGGTAAGTCAACTTGGATATGTTAATATTACGATTGCAGAAGAAGATAAGTGTATTACTTTGTTATGTTCTTTGCCAGACTCTTGGGATAATCTAGTTGTAGAAATAGGTAGTACCACTCAATCTACATTGAAGTATGAGGATGTAGTTGCATCCTTGTTATCTGAAGAGATGAGGTGAAAAAGCATGGATGGTCACAACACAAATGCTTTCTTTGTAAGAGGGCGTACCCAAGATAGGAACCCTGGTAAGCCTTTGGGATGAAGATCTAAATCTACAGGTAGATCTAAGTCTCCAGGAAAATCTTTGAGGAAATGCTGGAAGTGTGGTAAAACAGGGCATTATAAGAAAGATTGCAAATCTAAGAAGGTTTAAAAACCAAAGGGATCTGATAGTACCTCTTCCACAGAGGTGAAAACCTCCATTGAAGAAGGAGGTGATGTTTACCTAGCATCTACAAGTACACATGCAGACCATGATGTACGGTTGATCGACTCAGGTGCATCATACCATATGACTCCTCACAGGGAGTGGTTCTCTGAATATGAAAAATATGATGGTGGTTATGTATTCCTAGGAGATGACTCGATAACAAAAATCTTGGGACGTGGAAGGGTTAAGTTTTTGCTAAACGATGGAAGGATTAGAACTCTTCCTGGGGTTCTACACATTCCAAAACTAGCCAGGAGCCTAATATCTGTAAGCAAGTTGGGTGATGCAGAAGTGAAAACTGTATTTGAAAAGAACACTTGCAAGATGGTATGAGG
>ML810501.1:18265-32398 GCA_009831015.1 Picea engelmannii | reverse complement strand
CCAATGGGATGATAGGGACAACATGGGTCCTACAACATATAGTCTCTGAGGTCGACAAATTCAGATATTGTGCAATGGAGATGAAGGATGGGTTGAGCATGATGATGGAACAATGTCGATTATTGTATTTACACACTTGTGAATATGTTTTTTCCAAATGGTTAGAATATGACAGAGTGAACCCTATGTGTTAACGAAAGATCACTGATAGTTTCCATGTGGACATGATCCACTTTATTTTTTGTTATCTCTTGTTTAACAAGCATTAGTAATAAGTTTTGCATGAATTTTTTGATATAAATAAAGAGGTCAACCTCATTTTTAAGGGTCGATGGTTTTGCAATAGTGGAGTATTAGACAAAGAACTATTTTGAAGTTTAATTTTGAAGCTTGTCTAGAGCTGAAGATGATTCTTGCTAAAGCTTTTGAATCAACTCAATTTGTGGATTGTTCTACTTTTGTTGATAGACTACTACAAGCGGTTTTCATAAGACACTAATTGTATTTTGAGTTATCTTGAAATGTTGTAGTCATTAAATGTATATTGGCATGAATTTGATGTTGTTACTAAATTGTGTTATACAGTAACTTGAATTATTTATAGTTATGTGTCGTTTCTCTGAATCCCTTCCTTGTCTTGTATGATATTTGTTGATTGATCAATAAGGAAATACTAATGTTTTGATATTGATTAAAAAGAGATGTGATCTACATCAATATGGAAATATGTTAGCCTAAACCCAACCTTCTTAAGAATTCATTCATTGAACTTTAATAAGAAAACCTATAAAGAAACATAAAACAGTCTATCCTATAACATATTAAAATCCCATCAAAACTTGTCAAACCATATGTTCGAAGAATCATGTTACCCCAAACATGGAAGAGTCTAATTGGGCCTCATCTCTAGGTGTGATTCCTACTATTCAGTTCAAGGTAATTTTGACCCCTCAACACGATGTATGGTTGAGATATCCTCTCATATCTCTTCTGCGCTAAGAAGATCAATGACCATGATTGCATCTCAAAGTCCCTTTGATCTCAACAGATCAATGGTCCAAGACTCCTCTCAGAGTTCCTTCTTTGGAGTGTATATACGTAACTCGCTTTAATTATTACCCCATGATGGATGGCCATGATCTCTTGATGATACCTAATAGCAAGGATTAAGACACCTATCATGAGGTACGAAATATATGAAGTTCGTATTCATCATATCCTACGCATTGCAAATTGACACATGTCCACCTCTAAACATGTTGGATTTCCACCTATCCTGACACATGGCCCTACCACCTAGTCATGACGTGTGGCACTCAAAATCCAATATAAGGTCCTACTTAAAAACTTGATTCTACTTGACACATGGAAAAATACCCATGTGACATGTGGACCAATTTCTGTATGCCACGTGGAGAAATTTCATTTGACACATCAACATCAGGCATACAGTCCTCCTCGGCTCATAGGATTAAAGCTCAAATCCAATCACCACGATTAATTTTTGGCACCCCAATTGACGATTTCTATTTAATCTTCCCACTCACAAATATACGGTCATGAATTCTCCTTATATCCCTCCCCTCAAATTACCCTAACCGAGGCTATTCCAATGAGCTCACTGCGATTAACGATTCAGATAATTTTTTGCCTATTCGACTGATCCAATGTTACTAGTCCTCTCTTGGTGTCTTACCATCATATTCCATCATCAACCTCATGCACAAGCATTCACACAGCCTAATCTCTTATCAATGGTGGAGATCTCTCTACCATAGATTCTACACTCAAAAACTAAAGCACCCATTCAAAGGCCTGAGTTCAACGAGGACTTAATTCCAATTCCTTTGACCATTTATAGGCTACCATGATAGGCACTCCCCATCAGCATGACATCATCAATACGTCACCTTCCCTCTTAACCTCTCTTATACGAGACCCTATGAAGATCTACGACTGAGAATTGATCTCACCTTTACTCTGATTAATGGTCTATATTGTCCCTTGACCTTTCTCATCAGAGTTTCTTTGACAGAGGCCACTACGACCACTGACTCCGATGGTTCCTCCACAATCAATAGTTATAATACTTTAGGGTGCACACTCTGAGAAATCAATGAATCACTTTCACTCAAAGCCACCCCCAATGGGTTCCCTTACGAACTCACACTTTGATAGGATTTTATTCCTCATCTATGGTCTTGGATTTCTTAGACATCTCACCATAGGATCTAACGAATCCTCATAAATCGGGGTACATCATCTCTGAGCATCATAACCTTCTCCAATGAAGGTTAAATATCTATATGCTAAGTCGAATTGACAGTTGTGTTGTATCCTGAGTCATAAGCATGATCTCTTCTTGTTTACAACCCAAAAATGGGATTAATCTATTCAAGGGAAACCTCTAAAATTTTCCAAGGTTTTTACAGGATCTTCTTGGCCTTCACCATACTTAGGAAACTAATATGGTATTATTATCCTTTCTCGGATGAATATTTACATCCCACGACCCTTCAACTTATGCACAAGAGGATTAGGCAGGGATTAAATTTCATATTCCATTTACATCAAACATGAAGCCTAACCTTTAGCATTCATATGAAGGTTCTTTTCACATACCCATTCATGTTAAGGATAGTGGAAACAGCATAGGGTTTTTCGACCTTCATTGGTCTTCAACATACCATTATCACAATATTCCATTTATCTTAAACATTAATATCCCTCTCTTAATTTATGTATTGTGTTCTCTTTATAGAAATCAGACCATTGTAGAGACTCTGTTGTGCACATAGGAAGCTCAAATATACAATTCCTAAATTGTTCAAATATGAGGAATCAAGTTAAAAATAGTCCTTCAGATGCAAGGACTTACCAAGGAACCAACATAAATTTCATCAATTTGAGGCACGCACAACTTTAACACATTCACATGCATCCATCTAATTATCCTACTCAATACATGGGGTGTAAGGAATACTTTTCTAATACAATATGAAGTCATCCAACTAACTGTATATGTCCACCTTTCCACCCTACCATAGGCTCAAAAGCATTCACTCTCATCATTTTGGCCACCCTCGTGCCAAGCCATGTTACCACTAGGGATTCTATGCCCTCATTCATGCATTCACTTGCAACAATTCTATTCCCTTGAATCCCCTAATGTATCACTCCTCTCTTCTCCAGACATCAACTCCCTTTTTTGTTTTCCCTCGTGCCCTCTTCTCTTGTATGAACCCCACTGGAAGGTTCTCGACCTATCCTCTTTCCTCCTGTCAAAAGTAATTTGTGGATTCATTATGGGATACAATATATGGTACTCTATCATACCTTTGGGATGACGATTTATGTTTTTTTATCCAGACGTCCCTTGCTCTCATTCATTTGGGTGGTTGGTTTTTCAACTACTGGCCCTTGTCTTATTAACTGTTAGGATTCAACTCCAAGTTAGAGGCCATAGTATCATTTCCTTCACATTAATCCCTCTCCTCGTATCATGTTTTGTACATTCAAAGCTACACCCTACAGTCAGTTGTTGGAATTTTAAATCAACAATAATATAATTACAATTTTTATATACCATTACATGGAAACAATTAATCATGATTAATTACATATAATAATAGGTTTAGGAAAGGGGGTGTTACAATCCCCCCCTTCAAAGTAACATTGTTCTCAGTGTTTTGTGCACTTCAACAACAGTTTCTATGCTTATATCTTTCATTTGTTTCAGCAATGTAGTTCCTCTTCTTGGTTTGGTCCCTTACAACCTTTTTAGCATTTAGCACCTACATACAACCATATCAAACATCAAGCATATTAATTCACAAATTTCATGCATAAACATTTCATTTCTTTTCAATATTCAAGAGGAATTTTACATATCAACAATATACTTATCTATGCAGTTCATGGATTTGCATCCATATAGTGGTCTTCAATAAATTGTCTCATTATTTTCCTTGACATACCCATTGTGTGCATGATCCCAATTCAACAATTTACAATATTCATTGAAGTCTCCTCTTCCTTTAGGTCACTCTCCCCCGAGGATCATACTCAGGCATCCCCTTCTCTGCTATACAGTCCCTCAGGTGATCCATCTTTCCTTTCAAGGATTTCTTACACAAACACGTTTTAGATACTTCATCGAGTCTTACAGTCAAGGTGTCTCTCAGACCATAGATTATTTTAAGGGCTGAATTTCTCCAATGGGCTAATTTTCCATGGTTTTCCCCAAAAAATGATTCGCCAATTTCCATTTTTTCTAAAAACAATTCACCCAAATTCCATAGAATAAAATTATTTTACTTTAAAAATCACCAAAATTTTATAGAAACTATATAAAATCCTTATAAATATGAATATTTTTACAAAACTATTGTCAAACATTTTACATTTTGCATATTAAGGACTAGTAAGATTAACCCATGTTTCTACATTTTAATATAAATTTACATTATTAAAATTATCCATCCCTCTGACTTGCTCTTGCAGAGTTGTCCCTTTGGCCCATTTTACCACAACATGACATTCTCTTTGGAGATCATGACTTATCACAAAGTTCCCTTGTCACACAGTAGCCTTTTCCATGCTTTCTTATTTGACAAACACTATCTGTCCTCCCTAGACATATCTTTTTCATCTCACCTTTGTTTACATTCATACAAAAAATTGTGAGAGATTTTCCATAATTTTCAATTAAGAATTTTATTTGAAATCTACACCCACAAATTTCCATTTCACTTTTGTATTATCAAATTTGTTCCATATTGGAACCAGATTTCACAAGCATGAGATTTTCCTTCTCATAATAGTTTGGCTCAACATGCATTGGTCTTCCTCATGGGCTTACAAAATTAACATATCCAAGACCCTTTTTCATGTAATTCCATATTCACACAACAAAACAAATTGTTAGTTATTATTCTCATACATATTCATTTCACACTTGCAGTGGTTTCCCCACAATTTCAAAATTGTGCATACTAACAATTAAATCATATTCATCCATTCAATTATATAAATCAAAAGGAAATACATCATTCCTTTGACATGCATTATTTCATCATATTAATACCAACCAAATGAAATTCAAATATAAATTAAATTTAATCAATGTGCCAATGTTCATGGCCACATTCTAACACAATGCACCCTTGCATTGATTTTTAGTTTGATCCCTTTTCACATTAGGCACTCTTTCCATGGCGTGTTGGAACTCATCCAAATTTTCACCACATGGATTCTTTTTCCACATTCATCATTATGAAATCACTATATTTTATACTCTAAATTGATCACAACCACAAATCAACATGGCATGAAACTGAAATTTTCACATAAATGCATTCAAGTATCCTTCTTCACCATTAACCAAGGTACCCACATTTATGGTCACCCAATTTCTCTCTCTATCCTTCTACAATTCTGTAGAACACTGGGAGATACCTCTTTCACAATGGGAATTCCTAAATATTCCCACTCTCTTACCACATGCATCTCCTTAATGCATGTAATCAATGCATTTCCCATGAGAACTTTTTCTCTCAATCATTCTTGATTGCTCATTGCATTCATGACATACTTGTTCATGAATTATTCCAATGATTTCAATCATTCCTTCACCATCATAGGTTCACACCTCCATCATTTAGGTTCTTCTTCCTGAGTCATACCATGTTTGGGTATCAAAGGCATGCAACAACCATTCAAATTATTTTCATATTATTAGATTAGTAAATTATTTTAGAAGGGATTCTTACCCAATCGCTTCATATTTTATGTCAGATGGGCATGAATGCTTGTATACCCATTATTATTGCTATCACCCTCTCTAATATTATCTCATCATTGGTGTTTCGTAGGGACTTATAAAGTCCCTACAACTACTTTCAACAATATCCTCCTTGTATTTCGCCCCTACGTGAGGATGTCCACCATTGGCAGTTTTCCTTTCCTATAGCTCCAATCCTTTCCTAACATGCAACATCACATTCAAAGTATGTCATCTTTTAGGTAAAGTCCAAAATGCATATGCCATATCATTTAATTTTTCATATCAATATGCACTCCATCACATTTCCCTTAGTGCAAACAGAATTAGATTTTCGATCTTCCTTGTTGACACAGGGACGGACCCAGGGTTCAACTCTAGTAGTGCACCAACAAGCCCTAACTACTGGCCCTTTCAGCCACACATGCGAAGCAGATGAAGTCTCACCTGAAGTAGCAATAGGGGGTTGTAGGACATAGCTATCTACAACCAGAGGAAATGCAAAGTGGATCTGGGGCAACAACACACAACAATCTAGATATTATCAACCAGTCTTAAGCTTACTTCGTAAGTTGTATCTCAGATCTAACACAACAATGCAATAACAGTATAAAAGATAACAAATAACACAACATCAATCACACATAACAACAATATATACGTGGTTCACCCTCTCCCTAGGGCTACATCCACAGAACTGTGCTTCTTGATATATTAAATGGAAACATACAGTTCTATCTGTGATCTTAGCTTGTATATCTCTCTTTCTCTTCTCTCTTCTTCTCTCCCCTCCCTAAGCACCCAGCTGCAGGGTTGATCTTCGCACCAAGCTGAAGATCTTACAATACAGACTCTTCTACAACAACACACTTCTCTCTCTCTCGACAAAAGCAACAATCAACAACCATTAACCCTCATAATATGAACGAACCCATCCCACGTCCTCTAGACCTTTATTTATACATTTCATGGAAAAATTCTAGGTGTCAAAACCCTAGATCCAAAACCCTAGGCGCTAAAACCCTAGGTCAAAACCCTAGGTCCACTTGACCCAAGCTTTAAGGGCTCCACTAGCCTATATTTCCTTCTTTTTCACGAGGTGCTCCAAAGCACTCATTGACATTTTCTTCCTATTGTTGAGTTTTCCACGATCCTTATTTCCTTGTTGATCTGTCTTCCTTGGTATTCACTTCCAGCGGCTAGATTTTCCTTCCTTTGCTCCTTATTTTTCGCCTCTTTGACCACTTCGACCCGTTCTCAGTCAATGTGCCTTCCGTGCATTTTGTACTTATCTCTTCTTGCTTAATCTTTGCTTACTTCCATAACCAAGGGCCAATAGGCCCCCAACACTCACCTGTGACTCATCTCAAGTCACTGCAAGACTAAACCTTATGTTTCACTTTGACTTCAGATTACGTGGAGCAGCCTGTGCCCTCTACTTTCTCCCTCCCTTCCTTGTGCAGATTGTCTTTTATGTGTCTGGTACCCAGTTTCAACTGTACCTGGTACCTAGACCCTTCCTCCTTTTCTTTTACTGAGAGTTGTGAGGCAGCTGGTTGTCATAATACAATTTCAACTAGCTCCCATTTATCAAACCTTATTTCCATTCTCCATTCAGAGTCTTCAACTGTGTAGCTCCTCCTTTTGTAACATAGGCGATCTCATATGGCCCAAGCCAATGTGTCTTGAACTTCCCTATATGCTTCATGAACTTGTTGTCATACACCAGTAACAAATATCCTTGTTTGAATGCTTTACTCTTGATATTCCTTTCATGGTAGGCCTTATCTCGTTCCTTCTGTACCTACTGATGAAATCTTGCAATAAACTTGTCTTCCTCTAGTTCTACCAACTGCGCGAGCCTCTCTTGAATAGTGCCAGTGTCATCCATATCTGTAAATGATGCAATTATTAATCTAGGAACTAAATACTCCATAGGTACCACTTCTTCTAGGCCATAAACTAACTTAAAAGGAGTCTTCATTGTCATCTTTTTGCAAGTAGTTCGATATTCCTATAGTACTGTTGGCACTACAGTCCTTAACTGCTCTTGCTTCTTCCCATCTGGTCAAATACTATGTCACGGTGATGATGTATCAATCCCCTGTACGCTTTCCTGGTGGGTTGATATGTCCCATGAAATCAATGGCCCGTTTTTCAAATTCCTGTAAAGTTAGTTGAGGTGCTAAAGGAATCTCATCTCTTCTGGAAGGTTTCCCAACTCATTGGAATACATCACAGGCTCTGTAGTATTCCTTATCATCTTTGTGTAAAGTAGGCCACAAGAGGCCATCTCTCAGAACATTCTGCGTTGTTGCTTTCCCTGCATAGTTTCCTCCTATGGTGCCTCCATGTGATTCTACCAAAATCAGTGGTTTTTATGCCTCCATAATGCATCTCCTCAAGATCTCATTAGGTCCTATCTTATATAGTTTTCCAGCTATAAGTGAAAAATCTGCAACGCGAACTACCAGTTGTTTCTTCTGAATGATTTTATACTCACGGGTTGCCATTCCTGTAGATAGGTATTGGACTATATCGGCAAAGTGATCATCAACCTTTCTGATGGCCAGCAACTTTGCATCTGGTAGTGTATCCTCCAAACTGGTAGGTTCCTCTCCATGTTCTATCCTAGACAAGTGGTTAGGTCCCTTGTTCATTCTCCCTGCCTTGACCATAATCTCAAAATCATATTCCTGAAATAATAGCAGCCATCTACATATTATTCCCCCCAACACTGGATTTTTGACTAAGTATTTCAACGCAGAGTGATCAGTAAACATCTTGAAATTACCTCCCAACAAGTAGTGTCGAAACTTATGAAATGGATACACCATAGCTAAACCTTATCTTTCAATGATAGAGTAGTTTATCTCAGCTGTAGATAGCTTCCTGCTAGCAAAGGCTAGTGGGTGGTAAATATATCCTACTCTTGGTTTTGCTAACACTGCTCCTAATGCAATGGATGAAGCATCGACATGGACATGGAATTCCTTACTCCAATCTAGGAAAACCAATATAGGCGCAGTAACCATTTTTTGTTTTAGTGTGTCGAAGCTCTGCTAGCATTCTTCTGACCATTGAAACTAATGATCTTTCTTTAAAATATTTTCCATTGGTGTTGTTATCTGTGTATATCCCTTGATAAACTTCATGTAGTATCCATTATGTCCCAACACAGTGAGCAATTGTCTAATCAAAGTAGGGGGAGGTAGATCAAAAATGATGGAAATCTTAGAAGGATCTACCAACAACCCTTGATTACATACAATGTGTCCCAACAATACTCCAAAAGGTGACAGGAATATGCACTTCTTCGGGTTCAGGTCAATCTGGCATTGCCTGCACTTATCCAACATTAGTCTCAAACATTCAATATGATTTTTCAATAAGCTAAAGACACTCCAATCATCAAAATATGCTTCCAAAAATTTATGTAAAAACTCCTTGAATGCTTTGACCACCACCCTGGAAAAGATGGTCGGTGCATTATTCAACCCTAAAAGCATCACAGTGTACTGGAAAGATCCCCATTCTATGGAAAATGTGTTCTTATGGCGGTCTTCCTTGGGAATCCTGATTTGGTGATAACCTAAAAATCCATCTGTGAAGGAGTAAACTTCTTGTCCTCCTACATTATCTAACACTTCTTTGGTAAAGGGTGTATGGAATGGATCATGTAATAATGCATCATTTAGTTTCCTTAAATCTACACAGATTCTGATCTCTCCTGTCTTCTTACCTTGGACCACCATAGGGATAATCCACTCTAATTCTTCAACAAGTTCTATGATTCTTGCTTCCAACATTCTTTCTAATTCGATCATGACTGTATGCTTATACTTGGGATTCAGTATGTAGGGTCTCTGCTTGACTGGCCTTGCATCTAGTTTCAAAGGATTATTCATTTCTCCCATGGGCCCTTTAATTCCCTTCATGTATGTGAACTTGGTTGGAAACAAGTCCTGATATTCATGCAGTAATTCTGTAATCTTATCCATAGTGGCATCATCCTAGTAATCTCCAACGTTGGCCAACTTAGGTGATTTCTCTATTCCAATATTAACTTTATTGATTTTGATTGGATTACCAATAAAAGGTAGTTCAATCCCTAGTCCTTCTATGCCTCTATGTCCTTCAGTTTCTGCGATGTTCATATTCCTAGGATTATCATCTTCATCAGCATTGATGTTGTAACAACCCTGTAATTTCTGAAGAGGTGCAGTCCATTCATCTTCTTCTTTCTCCAAAGGGAGGTTAGGTTCCTCGCCAAATACTTTATGTCTTACAACTTTTAAAACCTGATCTACTGTGGGGTACTGACTTTCAAATAAAAATGTATCTATAAAGTTCGGAGTCATACCGGACCAATCTGAAGTGGTGAGTCGCAATTCTTCTTGAAGATACCAATTGATGGGCATAGTATCCAAAGTGTTAATGAACTTATGCACCCATTGTTCTTTAGGAATGCTACTCCAAGCCTCCTCACAACTCTGCATGTGGTCCTTTGGACAAATCTGACCTGTTTATCAAACTTTGCACCCTTCTTCTTGTTCTGAAAAGCGCATTGTCATCAAAGTGTGACATTGGACCCACTCTGCGATCTTCTTCTTGTGTGTTCCCAACCATCTTGTTGGCGTTTCTTTCAAGGCTTCATCCAGTGCCAACAACCTCTGTTGTACTGGTACAATTTCTTCAAATTCCAATAAGAATGTTTCTAAATGATTTAAACCATCAAATGTGGGTAGATTACTTACTTATGTACCAATCCAGTGAACTTCCCTGGTCAATCTAGCACACCTCTGCACAGAAACTTCATACATTTTGTTCTKCCAATTCTCYAGTGCTTCTTCTAAGTTTGATGAGCATGCACTTTCACTTCGCCAACTCAAATTCTCGTCTGTTGTAGGATTAATGTAATCCTACTGTCTGGTTGTCAATTTCTATATATTATCTAGTTCATACRCAYGGTCTTCTTCTCTGATAGGTTCTATGTATMTGTGACCTTCATCAGGGTMAATAGGTGMAATTACCCTAAGGCCATCACCTTCAAACATAATTCTTCTWTTCTTTATGTCAACAACAGTCGAATTGTTGAAAGCCYAGTCAATGCCCAACAATGCAGGATAAGGACAATTATCATCAACTATCTCAATCACAYCGAAGTCCGCAAACATCYTTACCCCATCGATGTCCACAGGGACATGCTCCAGTATTCCAAAGGGGCTTGCTACCTGCTGATTAGCCATCCTGATCCTGATAGGGGAGTAAATCAACTTAGGTTTTCCCATCAGTGCCCAGGTCTKCTTTGTCATAACATTGACTTYTGATCCCAAGTCGAGGACCACATAATCTATGTCGTAGTATCTAATATGAACATTAAGGTGTAGTTTCTTGTTTTTTCTCCTCTTCCTAGATACTTGGTTCATATCCCTACTCATCATAGGGTCTATTCTTCCTATCTCGTACTGTTTGATCAAGTGTTGTAGTTCTTGTATGGCTCTTTCATCCATAATCAAAGTAATGCAAGTACATAAGAATTCCATAAGATTTCTTACCTATTTTCCTTCTCCAGGTGATGTAGATTGATCGAATGCCAGAGGCATTCCACATTATTTTACTTTTTGTTGTGCCTTATATGAAGAATCCTTTTCTCTCCCAAATTATCTTCTTTTCTCATCAAATGTCTACTTCTCCTTCCTTGGATCAAAAAATTGTGTCTTCTCTGCAGCTCTTATGATCCTTGATCCCTCTATGGTATTTTATGGAGTCACCCTATATTCTCATGTAGCAATGCCTCCTCTAGTGATAAAAGAGACTCTGGGATCCTCTCCATGAGGTTTGGCTGATATTAATTGGACTTGTTGGTTTCATCCTCGTCTCTCCTGAAGTTTTGCTAAAATGATGGACAATCCTCAATAACATGTTCAAATGACTTGCAGTAGCTGCAAGTGGTACAAGGGTTCTGACAATCCCTTTCCAAGTGATTTGGTTGGGTGCAGTTATAACAAATGATATGACCTTGACCTCGAGCCATGCCTCCTCCTTGTACTCTTCCTCTGAATCCGTCGTGAGGGTTGAATTTTCCTCTTCCTGCGGAATTAAAATGCATAATATTTCCCTCATGTTGTATATCTCCTTGAATCATATATGTATCTCTTGAACTTTCATACAAGAGGTCATAAGCCCTACAGTCCTTCTCATCATGCCCCACGGATTTACAGAATGTGCAGTAAAGGTTGGTAGGTGTCTGGACATATTTTTTCATGTAATAACATTCACCAGGGCGATGTCTATTTATGCATACCTCGCACCAGAGTAGAGTAACCTGCTTCAAAGGGCTCGGAGCTCCAGAGGCCAAGTACTCATTAAATAGGGGACAATGCTCCTTATCATGGCCCTCTAATTTACATCTGATACACCAGATGTCTTCTCTTTTATATTTTTCCTTTTCTTTCTTTATATCTTCGACCTGCAGAGATAAGCTAGTTAACTGACTCAAAATTTGACTCATACCTAAGCTGGATTCTCCCATAGGGGTTGATTCTAGTTTCATGGAAATCTCTAGTGCCTCAACTTGCGAAGCGAACTTATGTTGCATCATAGGAACTTTGATGTGTGGTAAGAGGGCAGCAATGAACCATTCCTTATTATGTTCGTCTGGAATTTGAAAACTCAGTCGGCCTGTGAACGTCTTAAAACTCTGATCAAATTCCCAAACAGGTTTAGCTACTCTCTGCTTGATTTTGTTAAGCCCTAATATTGTCTCATTACCCCTTAATTGGGGCATATTACATTAGTAATGGTATTTTATTTATGTCGGCTTTATTCCATTAGTTGTAATTATACCTCCTAGTCTCCTATATATACCAAGGAGACATTTTCATTTGGAATCATCTCGTACTTGAACATTTAAGTGGGGTAAAAGGAGGTTTCCCCGTTGAAGAGGCTTATTATCTGAAATTATCTCTTTTTCAAGGCGTTGAGTACTTTTTCTAAGGTTTTTCTATGCTATATTGATATTTGGTTCTTAACATATGGTATCGGAGCTCAAGGTCTTGGGGTTTCAATGCTACATCTGAGACACCTTGGAATTTTTGTTGTGACTTTTTTTCAATAATGTTTCAAAAGGAACGACTTGGAGGATATTTAGAAGACGGATCAAGATATGTTGGGTTAAAATTTCAGCTCCTGATGCCTTATACTTTCAGAGATACAGCCTGTACAAGATAGGGTTCTGGAATCATCTTGAACTGAGTCATTGCGGATTTTTCGCTATAAAAATGTTTATGTAATGTTTCACACCCTGAAATCTAGAGCCTATTCACAAAAATTAGTAAGGTATTTGTGGTAAAAATTTCAGCTTATGGGTCATCTTAAATTTGTAGATACACCCTGTGGAAGATAGGGTATCTGACTAGTCCTATTGACTAGTCTCAAGAAGGTGTTCCAGGTAAAACAATCATAAATTCTTCTTAGAGTATCCAAATTGAGTGGGACTGGTTTCATTGGATAGTGGACAATCATTGGTATTTCAGGTACGAGTTTCAGAATTTTATATCAATTATTTTGTGCGGGGCCCTCTATAAAAGTGAGATCTCCTGGAAAGGACAAAAATCAGCAAGTTGTGGGGAAGTTACCGTAAATTCCACTTGGCACATACAATTTTGATCAGACCTATGGCATTGCAAAGAAGAAATATCAGAGAACTACATAAAAGAAAGTTTCATACCCAGAAGGGACAAAACTTGGGAGATACAATAGAAGAAAGATTGTCTAGCAGAACCACCTCAAAATCAAAGTTCAAAAGTGATACTTGGCCAACATGCCACCCAAAAAGCGAACTTCTACACCAAATAAGCCTCCAGATAGTCCTACTTGGACTCTTTATGAAGGTGAAGAAATGCATAGGGAAATAAATGATTTACAAAATAAGATAGTAACAAAATATGAACTACAAGAGATGGAAGCTAAGTTGGAGGCAAAGATGGATGGTTTAAAAGAGGAGATCATGGAAGTATTGAAAAATTTCGCAACAGAGAAGACACCTAAAAAGTGAAAATGCATCCCATGAAATTCATGATGAGGACACAAGGAAGTGAATCAATAATGGAGAAACTCCAACTTTGGGTTGAAGACCAACCACGTTCCTAAGATCGATATGAGGAAGTTTGATGGCAAGGACCTAATCACATGGATACTTCAGAGGGAGCAATTCTTTGATCTACATAATGTGCCACATACACAAAAGGTATGAATTGCTTCTTTATATTTAGAACCTAATCAATTTGTATGGTGTCAATGGCTTTGTTCTCGCAAATCACTCATCACTTGGGACAATTTTCACGGAA
>ML810501.1:2281-18165 GCA_009831015.1 Picea engelmannii | reverse complement strand
AGGATTAATACACATGTCCTCATGTATGAAATAGATGAGGTTCATATTCGGCCTATCCTACGCATTACAAATTGACATGTGTCCACCTCTAAACACACTAGATTGCCACCTATCCTGACATGTGGCCCTACCACCTGGTCACGATGCATGGCACTCAAAATGCATTATAAGGTCCTTCTTAAAAACACGATTCTACTTGACACATGGCACAATACCCACATGACACGTGGAGAAACCTATGTATTGTTAGAAAAAGAGGATTGTGGAGCAATAAATTAAAATAAATGCAGAAATAAAACATTGAAGATACAAAATACAATAGAGACATAGATATATGTGGTTCACCCACTGTCGGCTACGTCCACCGGAGAAATTTCCAGGTCCTTCCTTTTTATTATCAATCAAAATGAAGGGATGCAACCTACAACTCAATTGTTGTAACTTCCTCTTCTTCCTCTCACAGTATCCTCTCTCGGAATAAAATAATCACGCACCTATACAGCCGAAATATAATTCCCTCATAAAAGAGGGTTTCCTTCTAGGGAAAAAACCCTAAAATAACTTCTACCGTCGGATCTGTGACATTATAATGAATGGTCCAAGTTGACTACAAAATTACAATATTTTACAAGGAAAATTTTCCCAATATTTCTCTTTGGGGACGTTTCCCCTGAATCCCCTGCCAGGGGGGCTACAAAAATTTTCACCCCCCCCCCCTCTCCAAACCCCTCTCACGATAGTTGTGGGGAGTAAATCCCCCCCACACCCCCCCGTTAGGGAATGGGGTCCAAGCACAACTGAAATAAACATATGAATCAGGAAGATAATCATACTCCACAACCAACAATCTCCCACTTGGAGAATGATCAAAAAAACTATATTGTTGTTGTACCTGTTGGAATATGATCGATCTTGGACCTGGAAAAGTTCTCATCTTCAGATTCATGCTTCAATACCAACTGAAACTGAGCAGGAACTCAGTTTCTCCCTGGTTACTCCATTTTTTAACATGTCTGTAGGATTCTATCTAGTATGTATCTTTTCCAACTTCAAATGTTTGTCTTCAAAGATGGATCATATGAAGTGGTACCTGAGTTGTATATGCTTAGTCTTCAAATGGAAGTATGAGTTCTTTGCAAGATGAATGACACTCTCATTGTCACAGTACAACCTTCTATTCTCCCACTTCTTTCCCAATTACTCCATAAACCTCTGTAACCAAATCATTTCTTTACTAGACTCTATAGAAGCAACATACTTTTCTTATGTTGTTGAATGTGCAACAACCTTTTGTAGTTTCAAAATCCAACTTACTTATTTTCCACCTACAGTAAAAACATACCATGTGGTGCTCCTCCTACTATCTTTATCACCTACCATATCTGAATCAACATATCCCTGTAGAATAGTGTCTAAACCTCCAAAACATAATGCATGAGTATCAGTACCTCTCAAATACCTAAGAATCCACTTTACTTCCTCCCAATGTTCTTTACCTGGATTGTTAATATGCATGATCACAACTCCCACTGCATGTGCAATATATGGTCTTGTGAAAACCATCGCATACATCAAGCTGCCAATTGTTGATGAATAAGGGACCCTGGACATGTATGATATCTCCTCTCGTGTCTCGGGACACATTTATTTGGTTAATTCGAAATGGATGGCCAAAGGTGTATTAACTAGTTTTTCATTCTACATTCTAAACCTCTCCAACACCTTCTCTATGTACTCACCCTGAGACAATGTCAATTTGCAATTTTTTCTGTCTCTTGTTATTCTCATACCAAGGATTTTCTTTGTAGCACCCAAATCCTTCATCGCAAATGAATTAGCTAATTTCTTCTTCAGCACATTTATATCCTTCATATTAGACACAGCAACAATAATGTCATCTACATACAATAGCAACATAATATAGTGTCCATTTTCTATCCTTTTAAAATAAACATAGTGATCATAATGACATCTACTATAACCTTGTTCTGTCATAAACCTGTCAAACTTTAAATGCCACTTCCTTGGAGATTTCTTTAGGCCATACAAGCTATTCTTCAACCTGCATACCAAAATTTTCTTTCCTTTGACCTCATACCCCTGTGGCTACTGCATATAAATCTCTTCCTCCAAAAATCCATGAAGAAAAGTTGTTATTACATCTCACTGTTCAAGATGCAAATCTTCTACTGCCACAAGACTCAAAATAGTCCTAATTGAAGTCATTTTAACAACAGAAGAAAATATTTCATCAAAATCTATACCTTTCTTTTGTGCAAACCCCTTTACAATAAGTCTAGCCTTGTGCCACTTTTTTCCTCCATCTTCTTCCTTCAACCTGTAAACCTATTTATTCTGCAATGCTCTTTTTCCCGCAGGCAACTAAACCAAGTCCCAAGTCTGTTTATTTCCCAAGGAATCCATTTCCTATTTCATGCCTTGCTCCCACTTCCTTTTAGTGTCTACCTGCATTGCCTCTTCATAACTCTATGGTTCACCAGAATCAATTAACAATAAATAATGCAATGAAGGAGCGTATCATTCAGAGGATCTACTTAACCTAGTAAATATTCTAACAACATTTGCAGGAGTTTGAGGTACTTGTTTCTCCTGTTGTTGTATATTTTGATTTTCTAGTACCTTTGGAATTTCTTTTTCAGTGATCTCATCAAGCATATTGTGTATTCTGGTTTTTATTTTTCTTGTTTATTTCCTTGCAACTGATCTTTGTACATGACCTTCTCATTGAATATGAAATCTCTACTTCTAATGATTTTTTTATTTTCATAATCCCATAAGCGATAACCAAAATCATTAAGACCATATCCAATAAAGGTACACTTCATGGATTTTTCTTCAAGATTTTTTCTATTTTCTTTATCAATATGTACAAATGCTTCACAACTGAAAGTCTTCAAAAATGAATAGTTTACCTTTTTACTTTTCCATGCCTCCTCTGGGATTCCACCATCCAAAGAGACTGAAGGTCCTATTTTTATTAAGTAAACAACAATATGTATAACATCTTCCCAAAATTGTAAGGGAAACCTAGCATGAAATCTCATACTCCTTGCACGTTCCATGATTGTCATGTTCATCCTTTCTGACACACCATTTTCTTGTGGTGTTCCTGGAACTCTTTTCTCTCTACGAATCGCATGGTATGAATAGTAATCATCAAACTGCTTGTTGCAATATTCACCTCCATTTTCGGATCTAGGACACTTCAACCTTTTTCCTGTCTCATTCTCAACCAAAGCTTTCCACTTCTTAAAATTATCAAAAACATCATATTTTTGTCGAATGCAATAAACACAAGTTTTTCTAGTTGCATCATCAATAAATGTAACATAATAATGAGAGCCACCAAGAGATGATACTTGAGCTAGTCCCCATACATCTGTATGCACATTCTATAACCTTTCACTCTTCTTTTCTTTTCCGACTCTAAGAAATTTGACTCTCTTATGTTTTCCATAAACACAATGCTCACAGAAATCCAAATCAATTTGTTTAAGATCTGGAAACAAATCTCTTTTGTGAAGTATCTTCATCCCCTTCTCACTCATGTGTCCAAGCCTGTGATGCCAAAGTGTTGTATCCACTCATGTAAAAGCTAAATATATAAAAGAATCAATATTACCAGTACATAAATACAATTTACCTACCTTCTCTCCTTTTGCTATCACCAATGATCCTTTGGTGACCTTCCACGCCTTATATGTAAATATGGATACGCAGCTTTCACTTTCCAACTTCCCTGTTGAAATTAGATTTTTCCTTAGATCTCGAACATGTCTTACCTCTTTCAACGACCATTGGTTTCCATTCTTTTTCTTTATTTGTACCTTACCCATTCCAATAATTTTTCATGGTGCATCATCACCCAAATGAACCTGTCCAAAATCACCTTGAACATAATCTAGAAAATGTTTCCTATGGGTTGTGGCATGAAATGAAGCCCCTGAATCTACTACCCGAGACTCATAAATTATCTCCTGAAAGAATTAAATCATATTGTAACACATCACTTGTTACATTTGCTTCCTGGTTTTTCTCCTGATGTTCATCTCTTTGTTTCTTTGGAGCCCTGCAATCTTTCTTCAGATGTCCTTTCTTCCCACAATTCTAGCACTTTATCTTTCTCAGTATGGATTTGGATCTTCCCTTCCTAAAATTCCTGTGGTTCCCTGAGCCCTTTCCTCTATCCTTTTTTTCTTCCCTTGTTCTACATGTTTAACGCATTACCTGATGTCTCACCTGTGATTTTCCATCGCATTTCCTCACTAAGGATAACACCAACAACATCATCAAATTTTAGAGTGTTTGAACCCGAGATAGAGTTACTTACATCCATGACCAAGCTATTCCATATTTTATTCATTGAGAACAAGATTAGAAGAGCCTTGACCTCATCATCAAAGTCCACTTTTACAGAACTTAGTTGATTAGTAACCATATTAAATTCATTTAAATTATCTGCAAATGACCCACCTTCTGACATCTTCATATTAAATAATCGCTTCATTAGAAATACCTTATTGGATGCCGGGGTTTTTTCATACATTTTAGCTAATGCATCCATTAGCTCATTCATTGTCTTTTCTTTTGAAATATTGAAAGCCACCGACACTTCCAGGCTCATCCATATCATTCCTAATACCTTGCTGTCAAGAACCTCCCATTGTTCGTCCTTCATGGTCGTGAGCTTCTTTTTTATTCCTCCCAATGGTAGGATGTTAGAGACCTAACACCTCATGTAGTAGAATAATATATTTCCATGTAATAAAGGTCAATATTAATAAGGCCTAGCAATAAGGAAGAATAAGTCCAATGTAAGAAGACCTAATAGAAGCTTCTGCTTCTAGAAGGATCTTCCTCTAGATGGTTCTTTTGATAGACATATTTAGTATAAATAGGAGTCGAGGGTATGAGAACTTTTGTATTGGATATTATTGTAATAGAGCTATGATCTGTTGGAGGTTTCCCCCTTGAAGAGGCAAGTGAAAATTACTCTCGATAATCAAAGTGTTATTTATGGTGTTATTTTGTTATCATTTTGGTATTATCGTGGTGTTGTTCTGGTTATATTGTTGTTCATATGCCATTTCTAGATATTTTTATTTTTTTTGCATACTTTTTATATCTGGAATATTACAAGTGGTATCAGAGCACCTTCCTAGGCAGAAAATTGTGGGTTAATTTTTTTCAAGGTAGTGACGTATTTCAACGTCTTTAAGCTACATAGATTTGTCGTTACATGCATAAACCCGCGGTCGGGGATTCATACACGCATGAAATACAAGTGGTACTTAAGCGCACATATGTTGGCCACTCTTGTAACCCCTGTTGGTACCCCTTCGAGTGGTAGCACATCAGACAACACCTGTATACGGATCGGCCTAGATCTCCTGAAGCCCTCCGTAAATAAACCGATCAACCGCCTGACTGCTATAGTGTCACCGAGAACAAAACTCAGGAGGATATTCTCTAGTATTTTGGTATTATGGTAGTACAGTTAAGGGTACGGTCTAGCCTCCTTAGTTGGTGCCCTGAGATATTGGGCCGAGTACTACTGTTGGACCCTTCACGTATATCAGAGAGCTATAGAACACGGCAAACCCTTGTCTGTAGAACCCTTGAATACCTAACCCTTGGGACGAAAATGAAAACAAAATAGATAAGATCTATTGTGGCGTAAATGTGTCTCCTGCATTCGAGTTGTGAAATTACTACACATTTCTTTGTGTTAAGCATTTGGACATTTCATCACTGTAGTATTCTTCAGATCAGAGTATAACTCTGCAGGAGTAAAAAATGAAAAATGAGTCTGGATCCTATTGGCACCATTATTTGATACATATTCCGTTGTTTTTATCTCTTCGCCCTGATCGCAGTCATACCTATCATTTTTTAGAAAAAACAAAATTGTGGACCCAACCTCCTTCCAACACCCTTATTTGATATTTACCCCATTGGATTCACCTCGTCTCCCTGATCGTTTTGATACACTTCAACCATAACCCATTTTCTCTATGGTCCCACACCCCCCTTTTTGTGTTCCCTAGTCATCATGGCCCATACTCGTAGCCAAGACTTGGAAGCTTGCTTCAATACCTTGCACTCTAATTTCACAGAAACCCAACAAGAAGTGCGATAGATCAATGCCAATATTCTCTCCATGAATCAAAAAATGCATTCCTCCATCGCGACTTCAGTCGCTACCTCAATCGAGGAACTCAGACAAGAGCTCAAACAATAAATTACTACCCATCTTGAATCTATCGCTACGATGATCTGTGCTACGATGCATATCCCTGTAGATCTTCCCTTATCTGACCTACCTTTGCATACCGAAGGTGGAACTTCTTCTCATTCCCAAAATTTTCAGCCCCATCACTTTCAGCATGACCTATGACTTCTGCGTGTGGATATGACCAAATTTGATGGATCGAATCCCATTGGCTAGGTAACTCAAATGGAACATTATTTCTCTTTGTATGGCATTACGAATGAGTTGGCCAAACTTCGGTATGGTATTATCCATCTAGATCAAGAATGTTGGCAATGGTGGCAATGGAGAAACAGTGCCCGCCAAGGGTATGTGGCTTGGACACACTTTGTGGCAGAGCTTTATGAACGCTTTGATAATGAAACCAACCATTTAGGTCGTTTGAAAAAGTTGAAACAATCTGGCATAGTGGAAGACTTTATAGATTCTTTTGAGCGATTGGATTTTCGTACAGAGGGCATTTCTGATGATTTTTTTCGAGAATGTTTTATCAGTGGCCTCAAGGATGCGATTTGTGCTCATGTCCTCATGGCTCGGCCTCATATTTGGGTGGACGCTACTAAAATATCTAAGGAAGCACAACAGGTTGTCTCTTCTCAAAACCACAAACCCTCCTTTATTCCTCGCACTAAACCAGTAACTCCCACTCGTCCTTCTACTCCACTCAAGATCCAGAAATTGACCAGGGTCGAAATCGTTGAACGTCAACTCAAAGGCCTTTGTTATAATTGTGATGACAAATATTTTCTAAGACATAAGTGTAAGGAACAAAATCTTTTCATGGCCATATCATAGGATGTTTTAGAAGAGGATGTTTAGGCTCCCCTTGTGTCTATGTCACCTGAACCCACATACATAACCCCTCTGTCAGACCCTCCTGAAGTAGAACCGGTCATTTCCCTAAATGCTCTCACTAGATTCTCTGCTCCCCAAACCCTCAAGCTAATTGGTTACATCAAGCATATGAAGGTCATCATTCGTGTTGATAGTGGAAGCACCCATAATTTTATTCATCACTGAATTGCCCAAGAAACTAATTGTTATATCTGTGCAGTCAATAATTTCCAAATCATGATTTCCAATGGTGGGTCCATGAAATGTGGAGGGCGTTGTGAAAATGTGTGTATCCAAATTGGTGACTACCATCTGAAATCTCATATGTTTTCTATCGACATGGGAAGTTGTGACATTGTGTTGGGTGCAAAATGGATAAGGACTTTGGGTCCCATTCTCATGGATTTTAAGGAATTAACCATGAAATTCAACCAGGAGGGCCAACAATATAAGTTCCAAGGCATCATTAGTTCCCATCGCATGGAAAATCTGCTCAAGAAAGGTCATTCTGGCATTATTTCCCAACTCTATGCCATCCAAGCCACTGAGACACCCTCTGTGTCGCATGACCTCAAATCCATCCTCTCTAAAAATCAAATGGTTTTTTCCACTCCCTAGGGACTCCCTCCTTCCCATGGTGTTCATGATCATTCCATTCCCCTTGTCCCAAGAAGGCTTCCTCCCAATATCAGTCCCTATCGTCACCCCTTTTCCCAAAAAAAAAAAATTCAGAAAATGGTTCAAGAACTGCTAAACGCATGTGTTATTCTCCCTAGTACGAAACCCTACTCTTATCATGTGGTCATGGTCCTTAAGAAAGAAGGTTCTTGGTGCATGTGTCCTGACTTCCACGCCCTCAAAAAACTCACCATTAAAGACAAATTTCCCATTCCTGTCATTGATGACCTCTTGGATGAATTGAGTGGCGCCCAATTTTTTACTAAACTTGATCTTCATTTGGGGTACCACCAAATCCGTATGAAAGAGGCAGACATTCCTAAGACTGCCTTTATAACTCATGAGGGCCACTATGAGTTTCTGGTCATGACTTTTGGCTTGTGTAATTCTCCATCCACTTTCCAAATCCTCATGAATCATGTCTTTTGTCCTTTTCTCCGTAATTTTTTGTTAGTTTTCTTTGATGATATCCTCATCTTCAACAAAACCTGGACATACCATCTTGCTCATGTGGATCCATTTCTCCATCTACTCTCCCAGCACCAACTTTTCCTCAAACAATCTAAATGTGCTTTTGGCGCCTCAGAAGTAGAGTACTTGGGTCATCTTGTTGGCAAGGACAACGTCATGGTGGATCCTAAAAAGATTGAAGCTATGCAAGATTGGCCTCACCCAAAGACTCTCAAAATATTGCGGGGATTTATGGGTTTAACAGGTTATTATCGCAAGTTTGTTAAGAATTATGGAAATATTGTGACACCTCTCACTGCACTCCTTAAAAAGAATTCTTTCAGTTGGACTCCAGCAGCTACTCAGGCTTTTCAAATCTTGAATATGGTCATGTGCACCACTCCAGTCCTGGCCCTTCCTGATTTCACAAATACCTTTGTCTTGGAATTTGATGCTTTCGAGAAAGGAATTGGCATTGTCCTTATGCAAGAGGGTCGGCCTTTGGCCTTTACCAGCAAACAATTGTCCGAGAAAATTTTGGGAAAATCAATCTATGAAAAGGAAATGTTGGCTATTCTACATGTCGTGGATCTTTGGCGACCTTATCTATTAGGGAAACAACTCCAAATTAAGACATATCATCAAAGCCTCAATTATTTTTTGGAACAACGTCTTTCCTCCCCTTAGCAATAAAAATGGGTGACTAAGCTCTTTGGATATGATTATGAGATCATTTACAAAAAGGGAAAATACAATGTGGTTGTTGATGCACTTTTCAGAAAATATGAAGATAGAGGGTCTCTTTTTTCTCTCTCTTTCATTGTACCAGAGTGGCTCCAAGTTGTTCACCGGGAATGGTACACGATCCCAAAAGTTCACATCTGATACAACAATTGCAGTCCAATTCTCCAGTTTCCCTAGGGTATTCTTGGCTCAATGATGAGATTCAATACAAAGGTCGGTTGTATTTAAGTAAACAATCAAAACTTAAATCCGCGGTACTTTCTAAGCTTCATGCTACACCCATAGCTGGGCACTCCGGGTTTACCAAAACCTATGACTGAGTCAAACGTTCTTTTTTCTGGGAGGGTATGAAACAGGAAATTCGTAATTTTGTGGTTGAATGTGATGTGTGTCAATGCAACAAGGGTGAAACTGTTAAATCTCCTGGCACACTACAACCACTTCTAATTCCACCTGCTATTTGGAGGGATATCTCTATGAATTTTATTGTCGACTTACCTAAATCGGGCAATAAATCAGTCATCATGGTGGTAGTTGATAATATTTCCAAGTATGCTCATTTATGTGCTCTTCAACATCCATTTACAACATCTATTGTGGCTCAACTTTTCATGGATCAGGTCTTCAAGCTTCATGGCATGCCACATTCTATTGTTTTTTATCGTGACCCAAATTTCACCAACAATTTTTGGCAAGAACTGTTCAAGCTACAAGGCACCCAATTGCATCTCATCACATCTTATCATCCCCAAACTAGTGGTCAAACTGAAGTTGTCAACAAATGTTTGGAAACAAATTTGAGGTGTTTTGCATCGGAAAGGCAGGATCAGTGGGCTCAATGGTTACCACTAGATTAATGGTGGTACAATACTTCGTACCATACAACTACGTGCATGACTCTTTTTGAAGCAGTATATAGACAAAGGTCACCTTTAGCCATCTCATATTTTCCAAGTGTCTTGAAGGTCCAGGCGGTTGAACAAACTCTTACAGTTCGAGAATATATTCTATGTACCCTCAAAGAGAATTTGATCATGGCCCAGAATCACATGAAACAACAAGAAGAACAAGGTCTCTCTGAATGTCAATTTGCAGAAGGGGATCAGGTTTTTCTTCAACTGCAACCTTACAAGAAAACTTCCCTCAAGGATGACCATTGTGAGAAACTGGTGCCCAAATTTTATGGTCCTTATACCATTCTCAAGCATGTGGGACATGTGGCCTATTAGTTAGCTTTTACCAGTCATTCTAAGCTCCATCCTATTTTTCATGTTTCCTTCTTAAAGAAGGTGATTGGAACTAAGTGCCAAACTCAAACCAACCTTCCTGAGTTGGATGAAGAAGGGTCCATTTGGATACAACCACAAGCATTTTTGGACCAACGTGAACATTGACTATGTCAGCGAACCATCAAGGAATTGTTAGTCCAGTGGAAATATACTACTCCAACAGATGCCACTTGGGAACCAGCTACCATTCTGAAGCAATTTCCCCATCTCATGCCTTGAGGACAAGGTTTTTTTTAGAGGGGAGGACATGTTAGGGACCTAACCCCTCATGTAGGTAGAATAATATATTTCCATTTAATAAAGTTCAATATTAATAAGGCTCAACAATAAGGAAGAATAAGTCCAATGTAAGAAGACCTAATAGAAGCTTCCRCTTCTAGAAGGATCTTCCTCTAGATGGTTCTTTTGATAGACATATTTAGTATAAATAGGAGTCGAGGGTATGAGAACTTTTGTCTTGGATATTATTGTAATAGAGCTCTTCTTTGTTGGAGGTTTCCCCCTCGAAGAGGCAAGTGAGCATTGCTCTTGGTAATCAAAGTGTTATTTTTGGTGTTATTTTGTTATCATTTTGGTATTATCGTGGTGTTGTTCTGGTTATATTGTTGTTCAACTGCCATTTCTAGCTATTTATTTATGTTCTGCATACTTTTTATATTTGGAATATTACATAGGAATAGATCCTACTGGTATAAATAACCTTCCATCTACATCTTCCATAACTGGTAGTTTTGGCTGTTAAATTTCTTGACCCTAAACTTTCCATCTTCCGCCATTTCTCCCACTTGAACCAGGAACCCTCTTTTCCTATGAGTTACCTTTCACTCTCATACCAGTTGTTAGAAAAATAAGATTGCGAAGCAATAAATTAAAACAAATGAATAAATAAAATAGAGAAGTTACAAAATACAATAGAGACACAGATATACATTGTTCACCCAGTGTGGGCTACTTCCACCAGAGAAATTTCCAGGTCCTTCCTTTTTATTATCCAGCAAAATGAAGGGATACAACCTATAGCTCAACTGTTGTAACTTCCTCTTCTTCCTCTCACGGTCTTCTCTCTCATAATACAATAATCACACACATATACAGTCATAATACAATTCCCTCATAAAAGAGGGTTTCCTTCTAGGAAAAAAAACACTAAAATAACTTCTACCATCAGATATGTGACCTTATAATGAACAGTCTAGATTGACTACAAAATTACAATATTTTACAAGGAAAATTTTCCCAATATTTCGCTTTAGGGGTGTTTCCCCCGAATCCCCCACCAGGGGGTATAAAAAATTGCCACTGCCCCCCCCTAGACCCCCCTCTAAACACACTAAATTGCACCTCTAAATACACTAGATTGCCACCTATCCTGACACGTGTCCCTACAACCCAGTCACGACGCATGGCAATCAAAATAAAATATAAGGTCATGCTTAAAAACTCAATTCTACTTGAAACATGACACAATACCCACATGACATGTGGACCAACCTATGTACACCACGTTGACCAATTGCAATTTGATACATCAATGTCAAGCGTACGGTCCTCCTTAACTTGTAGGCTTAGAGCTAAAATCTAGCAGCCACGATTAATTCATGGTACCACAATTGACGGTTGAGATTCAATCTTCCCACTCAAAAATATATGGTCACGATTTCTCATCGGAGCCCTCCCCTCGGATCACCCTGATCGAGGTTATTCTAACAACCTCACTGCAATCGATGGTTCAGATCTTCCATCTCTTATTCGAATGATCTAGTGGTTTTGGTCCTCTCTCGGTGTCTTACCATCAGAGTTCCTCATCAACCCCATGCACAAGCATTCTGACAACCGAATATTCGATCAACGGTGGAGATATGTCCACCATAGATCCTATGCTCGAAAACTGAAGCGCCCATTCAAAGGTCTGAGTTCAGCGAGGACTTACTTCCAATTCCTTTGACCATTTACATGTTTCCATGTATGATTCTTGGGTACGTAGGCACTCCCCATCATCATGACTTCAACAATACACCACCTTCCGTCATAACCTTACTTAGACAAGATCCTATGGAGATCTACGACTGAGAATTGATCTCACTTTTACTCCAATTGATGGTCCAGATTGTCCCTTGGCCTTTCTCATCGGAGTGTCTTTGATAGAGGCCACTCCGACCACTGACTTCGATGGTTCCTCCATGATAAATGGTCACGATACTTTAGCATGCACGCTCAGAGAAATCAATGGCTCACTTTAACTTAGAGTCACCCCCAATGGGGTTCCTTATGACCTCACAATTTGATAGGCTCTCATTCCTCATCTATGGTCATGTATTTATTAGACATCTCACCAAAGGATCCATCGACTCCTAGTGACTCAGGGTACATCCTCTCCAAGCATCATAACCTTCTTTGATGAAGGTTCAATATCTATCTGCTAAGATGAATTGATGGTTGCGCTATATCTCGACTCATAAACATGATCTCTTCATGTTTATAGCCTGAAAATGGAATTCAACCATTCAAGGGAAACTTCTAAATTTTTCCAAGGTTTTGTTCGATCCTTCTCGACATTCACCATACTTAGGAAACTACTACAGTATTCTTCTCCTTTCTTGGTTGAAGATTTACATCCCACAACCCTTCAACTTGCGCAAAAGAGGATTAGGCAGGGCTTAAGGTTCTTATTCTATTTACAACAAACATGAAGCCTAACCTTTAGCATTCATATGAAGGTTATTTTCCCATACCCATTCGTGTTAAGGACATGGGAAACAACATAGGGATTTTATACCTTCATTGGTCTTCAACATACCATTATCAAAATACTCCATTTATCTTAAAAATTAGTATCCATGTCTTAATTTATGGATTGTGTTCTCTTTATAGACATCACACCATTGTAGAGACTTTGTCGCACACATAGTAGCTCAAACATACAATTCCTAAATTGTTCAAATATCAAGACTCACGTTAAACAAAGTCCTTTGGATGCAAGGACTTACCAAGGAATTAACATAAATTTCATCAATTTAAGGCATGCACAACTTTAGCACATTCACAAGAATCCATCTAATTATCCTACTCAATACACAGGGGGTAAGGAATACTTATCTAATACAAAATGTAGCCAACCAACTAACTATGGGTCTCAACCTTTCCACCCTACCATAAGCTTAGAAGCATTCACTCTCAGCATTTTGGCCACCCCCGTGCCAAGCCATGTTACCACTAGGGATTCTCTTCCCTCATTCGTGTGTTCACTTGTGACAGTTGTATTCCTCAGAAGCCCCCAATGTATCCCTCCTTGCTTCTCCAGACGTCAACTCCCTTTTTTGTCTACCCCCATGCCCTCTTCTCTTGTACGCCCTCCACAAGAAGGTTATTGCATGTCCTCTTTACTCCCATCAGAAGGAATTCATGGAGTCAATATGGGTTGCAGGAGATGGTACTCTATCGTACCTTTTGGATGATGGCTTCTTTTGTTTTAGCCAGACCTCCCATGCTCCAATTCATTTGGGTCGTTTATTGTTCAACTACCATCCCTTCTCTTATTAACTATTTGGCTTCAACTACAATTTAGAGGCCATAGGATTGTTTCCTTCACATTATTCACCAAGGTGGCTTGGAGTATGTACATATGAATCACCTTCTCATCCCCTGATTAATCTCTCTCTTGGTATCATGGCTTGTACATTCAAGGCTTCACCCCATAGTCAATTGTTGGCATTTTAAATAAACAACAATATAATTATAATTTTTATATATCATTACATGGAAATCATTAATCATGATTAATTACATATAATCAAAGGTTTAGGAAAGGAGGTGTTACAACCATAGTCAACCAAAGTTAATTATAATCAAACATAATCAATAAAATCACCATGATCAACAATAATCAAACACAATCAAACACTCTTAACCATGTTAACAATAATAATATCAATATTTACATTTTAATAATATTACTTATCATAATAATATACAATAATTACTATTAATATGACTCTTTGCAATAGTTATCTCAAAGTTATTTTATTATTTTAAAAATTATTTTTAATAAATTATATAGTCATATATAATAAACTACATAGTAAACTATATTATATTAATTTGATTTATATTATTATTAGAACATAATAATACTGTATACTAAACCATATCAATATTTTTGTATTATTATTATAATAGCATAATATAATATATGATGATTGACCATAAATTAATCATGAATGTAAATATTGTTTTATATTAATATATGATAGGTAGTATCTAAAAATATTTAAATATCTTTATGTAAAGATATTTAGATATCGATATGTAAGGATATTAATTTTAATGTGTCCATATACCTATTTAACATAATTATAATAATAATAATAAATTATTAAGTATATGTGAATGTGTCAGTACGCATTAATGTTTGTTGCTAGTATGTTGTAATCTTTCACCTAATTAATTTTCACCCGTTTAAATATTCTTCTTATCTTACCTGGTAAAATAAATTAAAAATAAAATAAAAAATGCAATTTTATAATAATAAAAAATATATATATATAAATATAAAGTCAAATTATGAATGAAGTCACTGGTATTAAGTAAACTTAAATTATATTAATATTAAGCATCTTTATAAAGATATGGATATGTATACAACTTAATATAATCATAGACCTATAATAATAACTCATAATTTTAATCGACAAATCCTATACAAAGGAGCATATTTACCACTATTTAAACCTAGACCATCATCTCTCCAAATTACCCATACACAATTAATAATTAGAAAAAAAAAATGAAAAATAAAACCTTAATCTAATTCAAATGCCTCTTATATAAACATAGTAAGTTTGAGTTAACATGCCTCTTATATAAACATGGATTACTGCACTGATTAAGATGAAATGGGAATTTAATATGAACTTTGCACATGCCGGATCTTGACTGGGAAAGCATTAAAGATAGAAGTAATGTCTTGCCTGTGGAGGTAATTATCATGCATGTCACGTTCAGGTAATTTTTTGTCTTTTCAATTTGTATTTTTCATGATAATGATATGATTGTGTTTGAAATTGGAAACCTACCTTCCTTGGCGATCCTTGCTGTGTTGTGATCCGGTAATTTGGATGTGATACCTCCATTTACACATGACATCCATATTCATATCAAGTGGATGTTATTTTTCTGGATATCATATTAGGGTTTATATCCCTGAATTCCTGTGAAAAATGTCAAAATATCAATATATCCTTAAAATTTTAAACTTTATAGATGGTTTGAACCCAATAATAATAATAATTAAATTTAATCTATATAAATAACTTAAAACTTTATAGATGATTTGAACCTTCGAATTGTTTTTTGTAGAATCATTTTTTTTGGTTTATATATATATAATTTATTTTTAAGGTTAAAACTAAGTTAAACACCAAATTGATATATAAAAATTTTCTAATTCAACAATTTAACTAATAAAATCTCTAAATTTCAACTTATAACCTATTAAAAAAAACACATATTTTTAACAGTTAAACTCACTAAAATATATATATATTCTAACAATAATATTGATATCATTTTTATGAATACAACCATGGTCGTTCGTTTAA
>ML810500.1:189470-201745 GCA_009831015.1 Picea engelmannii | reverse complement strand
TTTAAAATTCCTTAAAGGTTTAAGGTTATAGGAGTCACAGGGTTAGGGGTATTCATTGTGGATAATGGTTATAGGGTGAAAATTCATAGGGGTTATAACAATTAGGAGTTACAGGTGTTATTCAAAGTAATGGTTAGGATATGTATGTGTTAGAGTTTAAGTGTTAGAATTACAAAGTTTAGGTGTTAGAATTATAAAGGTTAGAGGTTAGAATAATAATGTTTATTAGGGTTAGTTCTCTAATATTATAAAGGTTAAGGGATAGGTGTTATATTATTATTTTTGGTGTTAATTGTTAAATGGGTTATGAGTTACAAGGGATTGTGGTTAGGGGTCATAGGGGCTCAAAGATCACTCAGTACACACTGGCCACTCTATATATCGACCCATCTTGTCCTTGTTTCGTTTTAATTTTCTCGGTTGAATTTTAAAGGAAACAAGTATTAAAAGACACTAATGTACTATGGCTAGAGTACATGATGGGAAACAGTGACCTGTGAATGGGGCCAACATTGAATTTTTTTTTAAATGGTTCTGTATGCACCGAAATTTGACATGGATTAGGGTTATAAGGAGTAGGGTCGACAAGGATTAGTCATTATGAGTTATAGGGGTTAGTATTTTTGGGTTATATCCGTTACAAGTTAGTAGTAATATGGGCTAAGTAGTTTTACAAGGGATATATGGTTTATGCCTTATGTGTTATAGTGATGAATGGTGATAAGGGTTAATGGTTATGGGGTTATGGGTGGTAGTGGATAAAGGTTAGACAATAAACATGGTTATATAATGGTTGTAGTTTTAAAATATCTTAAGCAATGAGTTAGAGATTCTAGGGGTTTGACCTTATTGGGGTTTAGGGTTATAGGGGCTAGGGATTAGTAGTCAAGGGGTTAGGGACCATAAATATTAGATGTTTAAATCATTAGGGGTTACAGGTATAAGGATTTATATAGGTTATATAGTTAATATTGTAGGGGTTAAAGGTTATTATGGGTAAGGGTTAGGGCTTCTCTATTTTACATTTAAGCTATAAAGGATAGATGTTGTGGGGATTAAGTGTTAGGGGTTAATGCAATTATAAAGGTTAGGTTTTATAAGGGTTAATAAAGTTTATGTGTTGATGGATATATGGGTTGGGGCTTATAGGTTATTGCATGTGTTGTAGGGGTTAAGTATTCAATTTGATAGAGGTTATACGTGTTAGGTAATAAAAGGGTTATATTGTATTATCGATTATATCATTTACAATTTATAGAATATGGGTTTGTTGTTCTAGGATTCCTAGGGTTATAGATCAAAATGACTCCCACTTATTCTACACCTCTCAAGTCATTTCAGTACAAACTCAGACTAGAGTCCAGCTCAACGAGGTCTTCTTTCCCTGCTAATTCTGCAAAGCTCATTCCCTTGGATGTGGTTTCTCTAGATAATGGCTAGGGACAGTGGGAATATCGTTAATCCATTCATGTGTGTCACTAATTAAATGAAAAGGCATCTGGATACCTTAAGAGAGTCATAGTTACTCCCATCGTTTACCCGCACTTGGTTGAATTTATTCACTTTGACATGCATAGCAATCAACATAAATCACATTGTGTCAGCATTCGCAAGGACCATCACAATGCTTTGTTTTAATTAAACAAACGGATTCCCCTTGTCCGTACTAGTTTTGACAAGGTTAATTTATATATATATATATATAAATTATATATAATATAATATATATTAATTAAACTAAAAACAAAACAATAAAACTAAAAACTAAAAACAATACACACTCATTTAAAAAATTGCCTACACCCTGCATTCACAAATTTTACCACGCACATAGAAACTAGAGAGCAGCCCTAGCTACTCGGTGCATGAGATCAACATCCCAATCCGACCAAAACCCGCGTGCAGGAGTGGAGACAACAAGTTGAGAGTACCATATCCGACCAAAGCCCGCGTGCAGGAGTGGAGACATCAACATAGGTGGAGGAGTGCGCCCTATCCGACCAAACCCATGGAGATGTCGTTGAATTTTGTGGAGAAACCCATGGAGATGTCGTTGAATTTTGTGGAGAAACCCATGGTATGCAACCCTCCTTTTTAAGCAATGTTTATGGGTATTGATGAGTGAATTTTTATACAATCTGTTGGATAAACTAGGAATAAACTGTGAATTTTTATACAATATGTTGGATAAACTAGGGATAGACTATGAATTTTTATACAATATGTTGGATAAACTAGGGATAAACTAGGAATGGTGAGATTGAGAATGTAATTGAAGGTCAAATATTAATTTGTCATTGAACCCAATATAGTACTTAAAAATGTTCAAACCTGCATTACAGGAATTTCGACATCAAAAGATCTTGAATTCATTTACATTGTATATGGAGGGAAGAATATACAATTATATTTTAACACCCTTGGGGGTGAAAAATGAAAGAAACAAAATCCCTTAACAAATACAAAATTAGTTTCAAAGGCTTGGGGAAAGAGATTGTCATTCCACTCGACCCAATACAAGGTGAACCTTGTCTAAACTAGTAAAATATGTAGAAGATAGAGAAGTAATCAATAAAATCTATCATGTTACTCAAGATGCAAAACTTGAACTTGATATCAATGGAGAATTATAGTTGAAGAGGGTTTGTCTACTAGCTAAGAATTAGATGCAAAGTTATACTATTGGCAACTTGAAAATTATGAATTTAGATCAAGAGGGTGTTGGAGGATCCAGAATGTTCCTTTTTCTCGTGACAAAAATATTCAGATTAATATCATTTTTCTAGCATAGTTGATCATTGACAAATTGGGAAGGATGATAAGACTAATCTAATAACAACCATTCTTTTGGCTAGATTTACCCACTTGAAGCTCCATTGTTGCATTCTTCTCTTGATTTTTTATACGATGTGTTTCGAATCCACTGCTTTTGGATTTCTCAAAGTTAATCGCATGTAATCGAATGTTATCCAATTTAGAAGACAAGGGAACTCTAATATTCTAGTTATGGATTGCAGTTGTTGGGGAGAGGTGTTCCACCCATACACATGACCTTTTCCTTTGTTAACATGATTTCCTAACACATTCATGAATTGATCCAACACTAGTTTAAATATCTCAACTATTATTGTTGATGCTCTCCACATGACTAAGGTATCATCAACAAAATGCGAACAATTTATTTATTTAGCTCCTTTGAGTATTGAAATTCCATGTAAGTTTTCAACTATCTGCTCTTGATCTAATCGTCTACTTAAGGATTCCACTGTTATGATGTAGAGTGGTGAAAATGAGCTAACTTGCCTTAGATAGTTTTCACTCTAAAAGAAATCGGTGGTTTTGCAGTTCACCAATGAGGCTATTCAAGGACAACCAATGCAACCCTTTATATAAATAATAAAGGGCTAGGTTTTTAGGGAGTTAGGGATTAGGGGGTTAGTGGTTATATCATGATGTTATGGGTTATGATTCGATGAGTTAGAAGGTTATGAGGTGCGGATTCAAATTCTAGGTTAGGTGATTACTAACACATTAACCCCTATCCCCCTTGGACCTAGTCGATTTAATTAACACATGACTAACTATTTACCTTAGAGGAGAATGGTCACCAACAAGATGCATCGATTAGATGTGTGGGTAAGTAAATAGGTTAGGTGCATTGATGCTTATGTTTATAGGTGTGTTAGCACTTATGTTTGTGGTTGTGTGGGATAGGTGTGTATTAATTAGATGCCTAAGTACCCCAAACCACCACACATGCCTTACATTAGGAATCTTTAGCTTACAAGTGAGATATGATCACCATTTCAAGGATTGTCACACCAATGATGGTTCTCAATGCATATGTCATGGTCCAATACCAAATTCTAAGGTCTTAGGCCATGACATTTGTCTTTGGCACTCATGGGCCATGTGTGGCCCCACAAGCCATTACATGTCATGCATAGGGAATATTTCACCTGTAGAGATAAGGGCATAGTTTGGGAAAATTAGGCCATAACATTTGTCTTTGGGAATCACAAATCATGCGTGGTGTCTCAAGCCACCTCACAAGCCATACATAGGGGATCTTTGGCATGTGAGTAAGTTGTGGTGCCCATTTTAAGACTTGTCATAGTAGGGATGGTTTTTTGGACCTAGTCCATGGTCTAAAGTCAAAATATAAGATTCGTAGTTCATAACATTTTCCTCTACGGTTCATGAGCCATGAATTGGACCATAAGCCAACATGAAATCCCTATATATGGAAATTTTTGGCTTGTAAGTGGGATATGGTGGCCATTTTGAGATTTGTAACATCAGGGATGTTGTTTTGGGCCTAGTCCTTGGCCTAGGGACTAAGTCCATACTAATTACCGCTCAAGATCTTGGGTCGTGTGTAGTGACCTAAACCACCACATAGACCCTACATAGGGGATATTTATCTTATAAGTGAGATATGGTTACCATATTTAGGATTGGTGCATTGAGGATGGCTCTTGGTGCCCATGTAATAGTTGAAATCCAAAAGATAGAGTCTAAGGTCATAAAATTTGTCTCTAAAATATCATAGGCATGTGTGGTCCCTTAAGCCATCACACATGCCATAAATAGGGAATATATGGTTCATGAGTTCAATATGGTGTCCATTTTAATGTTTGGTTCTCTAGGGATGGTTCTCGTGGCCTAAGCCATAATCAAGGGCTAAAATTGAGGGTGACCTTAGGTTATATCATTTATCTTCGGTGCTCATGCATCATGTATGAGGGATTGAGCCACCACAAAGGCAACATACAAATAATCTTTGTCTTATGAACAAGATATGGTACTATCCATTTTGAGGTTTGGCATAGAGATTGTTCTTATAGATTACACTCCATTGCCCCATATAAGACCTACATAAGGTATCATTGTTTTAAAAGTACAAAAGGTCAAGATTTCAAGTTTTGGGCTAAGAAGGATGGTTTTGAAGGGTCTTAGGGCTTCAAAATTGCCTATGGGGCTCATCATCTATGTGAAAAGATCTAAACCATCACACAACCCTATAAATAAACTATTTATTCCATGAGTGGAATATTTGCATGATTTCCACTATTGGCGGTGGAAAGGAACTAATTGATGATATAAGAAATTATTCATGGATAGAAATCATAGACTTATCACCATACTAACTATCTTAAGTATTTTGGGCGATGCTTGGGGACATGAACCACTACATAGGTGCTACATATCAACTCTTTATTCAACATAAGGTAAACATGTTTGAGTTGGATTTTTGGATAGTACATGGTCGATTTCGATAGGCACCATGGTTCAAGACCATAAACCAAAGGTTCTCACTTTTTGGTTGTGGAATCATTTCCACCAACTTGATAAATTAACCATGGTGGAATCCATTTTTCTCCTCTCTAGCAACTTGATTTAAGTGTGTTACTTATGTGTGTGAGTTAGGTGCATCATTAATGTGCATTGTTTATGTGTGTGGATTAGGTACATCATTTATGTGAATTAGGTGTGTTTCTTGTGTGTGTGATTTAAGTGCATATGCTAGGAGCATAGCTTATTTGAATGAGATCCTACACATGTGAGTTGAAAGTGTCTGAGTCATGTCTCTACCATCTCCATCATGATTCTATCATCTATCCAATTTTGAATTATCCATTGGTGCATCAATTATGTGCATGAGATAAAGGCACTGCTTATGTGCATGATTTAGATTTTCACTTATGTGCATGAGTTAGATTTTTACTAATTACCACTAACCCACTAATCCCTAACTCAGAAAAATTCCCTAGGATCGAGCATTGTAGTCATGAAAAACTATTCAATTTTGATCCTTATCAACACAAATTGAAAATTTCAAAATTGTTGAACATCTTATTTGTGAATTCCCATAATTTAATAAATTTTTACCACAAAAAAACTATTCCAACCAAAATTTCTACACAAACTTAAAATTATATTCACAACTACAACATGGGACTTAGTGTTTCTCCCTAGGAAAGCACTCCATATAAAGGAAAATCGATTTGGGTCTCCCCGAAGTTTCCCCATGGATTTTCTAGCAATATCTCAAGCTCAAACCCTCGGCTGGAAGTCCACCCACTAGAAGAGGACTCTTTGACAATTCATCAATCCATCTAGGAAATAGGAGGATCGAACTTGTGTGCAAAAGATAGGACAAGGACATATTCACCCAAAGTCCTCACACCCTAACTCGATGGTGGCATGGGGAAGAATGTCTCATCCTATTTTCGAACTAAGGGGAGATATATTGTCACATACTCCATTGCAAACAATGTTGACAATGACTATCATATCCCAACAACTCTTCAACCCCCCACTTCAAATCATATGAAAAGGTATGTGGGTTGGATAACCTTGTTGTTTCTATTTCAAATCCTGCAAGAACCCACCCACTAGGGGGATTTATTGGCCAACATTTAATGGAAGATTCGATGAGTGGTAGATCCTTCACACATAATCACGCTTCTTGGGAGAGAATCTCAAAGGTGAGCGAAATGAACCAAATCAAAGGGAAAAGAAAGTGTTTCAAACAGACAATAGATAATTTTAGGGGGATTTTGGGATACACACCTTTAGGAAATGGTGTTCTTGCATACTTTCCTAGGCACATCCTTTGTAAACATCGTGATGGTATGTGCTGAAAGAAGGCATACCAGTAACGATCTTGCCCAAAATTTTGAGGGCCCCATGATCAACATGAGCCATCCTCATGTACCTATATGTCATTCTTACCATTTTTAAGCATCATTCAAGGGCCAATCTCTTATATTTCAATTGAAACAGACATTTTATCCTTCTTAGGGTTGTAGGTCCACCCTAATGCATTTATGGGTATGCAAGTGCCCACGCCCCACCCGCACACCCTCATTCTATTATTATGTGATGTTTTTTAAATTATTATTGATAATGTTTTCTTATTTGTTTCAAATATCTAATGTTTGTTGTCTATATTCAATCGATTGAATGTACAACTAAATAGGTACCTGTTATATATTTCTTCATCGAGTGAGGGAAGCTCGGGACAAACAAATGGAAATGTGACTGCATGTAGTAGATTTGATAGGCGAACAATGACCAGAGGTGAAAAGGTCAGAAGAAAATTTTGTATATGCATTGAATTTTTTCTTTCCAAAGGAGGATAATGCTCTTATGATGATTAGAGCATAGAATAAATAGAGGTGTCACTCAGGTATAAGCATATGCTGAAAAAATGGGTACCTAAGGAACTGCCTTAATTAGACATTGACTTCATTGTCAACAATAGGACGTATCGCATTGCACCATCCTCCATGCATGGCCTGGGGATATTTTCCATGGATGCAATAATTGTAAAATACAATACAGTAACTAAATTGATGGACTATGTCGAACCATGTTATGATTATAGAGATTAGATGTGGTTGGTCTGGTACATGCGAAAGTATGCGAAGATATGCACTCGCCACAAATTATATACAGCTAATAAAAAACGATAAAAATAAGGGAGGAGCTATCTACATTGATGGAAGGCCTAAATATTCTGGCAATATCGCAAGGTTTATAAACAACACATGGCCCGGGATAACAAATAAGCAACTAAATTGTATGTTTGAGGGATGCAAAGGGAATCGGGTAGTCGTGTGTGCAATAAAAAGGATAGCTCCCGAGGAAGAGTTATTAGTGGACTACCATTTGAATCGAATAGATATGTCGACTAATATTGTGTGGGTACTTATGAAACACCTCTTTAAGAAACCTCTATTTATTGCATTATATTTTTTTATCTTTAACATGTATTAAATGATTAACAATTTCGATTTACAGTTAATGTGAATTTTATTATTTGTTTATATAATTTTATTTGAGTGGCAAACAATTTTTTTATATTTAACTATTTTTTTAATATTTTGGGGTTCTAATTATATTATAATGTAGCAGGATGATCATGAAAAAGGCCCAGCCGCAAAACATGTAAATGATTAAAAATTATGACTTACATTATACATGAATTTTATTATTTGTTTATATAATTTTATTTGTGTGGCGATCAATTTTTTTTTTTGTTTATATAATTGAAATAACATTTATTTTGTTGAAATATGGAGTCTACTAGCCATGATGCTCATGATTCGTCCGGTGAGGAGGACTTGTAATCATCCCCTGACCCGATGGTAATGTTACATCAGTAGATTATTAAAGAGAACAAGGAACTTGCTCACTTGTTAGACCTTGAAGATCAAAGTCTCGAGGTTAAAGAAAGGATCAAACTACTTATGACACAACTTAGGACATATAAGGTAATAACCATACTTTAAAGTTATTTTTTTTAATTTCATAAGTTCAATTATGAAAGTTTGTGTTTTAACTTTTACATTGTCTAAACAAAAAAACATTTTATTTCTTACATAGAGTTATTTGGAGCTCATTCAACCCGGCGTTGGTAGTAGTGGCACTGTGCAAACACCACAGATTATTGATTTGGGCCCTCATATACCTCCTAGGCTATTTATTTCTCTAACTTCCACACCTTTATATGGGATTTATGGCATGCACCCCCAGGCAACGACACAGCTAGGATCTGGAAGTGGTGACGGGGATGAGTATGATGATGTGGATAACACGGTTGCATTTCCTGGAGCGAGACGTGTTTCCAGCATGAGGACCCTTCCTTGAACATTTATGTTCAATGAGAAAGGACTTCCATTAAAGCAAATAAGACTCCCATGTATTTTTTAATATTTTAATTGTTTCATGTTGTCTATCTCAAACATAGAGCATGCATATTATTATTTTTAAATTAATGATCATATATTTTTGTGTGTAGGAAACGACCATTTTTATAAGAACTTGGAGACCAAAACATTGTTGATTTTTGGTCCAACCATATGCACGAGGTGGAATTCCCAAAATTCCAACCTCAAAAAAGAACTTATGGATTATCTTGAAGGCCTCTTCGGAGTATACACCTTCAATAAAAAAAAAACGGCCACCTCCTTAGTTGGCCAATATTTGAAATTTACGTGAGATGTGTATAGGGTTCACTTGCAAAAGAACCCTAGGTATGAGAATCCTCCCGTGGTTACAGAGAGGGAGTGGAAGGTGCTCATTGAGGATGCAAAGGAAAAGAAATTGAGAAAAGAAGGAAAAACATCAACCGGTACCCCAAGGTAAATTACATTTTGAATTCAATACCTTTAATTTTCATTAGATCTAAATAAAAGAGTGGTATATAACATACTTGAAACTTTTGATGATTGGTTGCCTAACACTTCAAAGGCAACGAAAGAAAGGATTTACAAACATGGCCAACACAAGCTAGGCCAGGGAGGCTACATGAAGTTGCAGTCGCGAATTGTAAGCACCCAAACATCTTAAGTATATTATTTGTATCGCCTTCCAACTCTTAGGTAATTGTAGCCAATAACATTAAAAATGCATACTCTTATGAAATGCAGGGTGACGACTTCGAAACGGAAACCATGGAGGAAGACCTTCATATCGGTTATAGGTACAGCTATCAAGTTGTCATCGAACATAGGAAAAGCATGGGGCAGACCCCAAGATCCAGTTTGCAGGATAAGGTAAATAAAAATCAATCCACATTAACTTTTCATTACGTATAAAATACATTCATGTTTGATATCGTCCATAAATACAATGTGTTACTTTGTTGTAATCAGGGGAGAAACACTATCAATGAGGCCATTCATACTAAATATCAATGCATTGATAGTGCGGCATCGCCACAACATGGTGCCCCGGAGCATCCCCATTCCAATGGGATGCAACACCACAGTGTTCCTACGACTGAAACCTGCGATGGTAACATGGTTGTATATTAATCATATACTTAATAATTTTGTAATTTCAAATTTTGCACTTCTAATTTATTTTACTTATGCATTTGCGATTGTGTCCTTGTAATTTTTGTGGTTTCAATGGTAAATAATGTTGTACTTCATGATCCTTCACCTGAAGAGGATTACAAGCCGACATGGATTCCAACGGTGTCGACTAGTGCACCACGTAAATAATTACATTGCAGAGTTTGTTTTTTAATATTACTAAACTACTTCAATGATATTTATAAACTGACCATATAAATTTAATATTTTTTGTTTTTGTAGGGGATGCCCCCTCACAATGACTTGCACACCGTCAGTATAAGACCAGGTGTGCTCTCATGCGTGAGAGGACTCAAGTAGAATCAGTTGTTGAAGAGCCCCCAGAAAAAGAAGACATGGATGTTGATGATTTACTTAAGAACTGGAAAGCTCATAATAAGAGGCCTAAAAAGAAATGATAATGTATAAAATTACTATAATACAGATCTATGTACATATACCTACTATAGTTGGAACATTGTTTGGATGATAAACCTCATATATATAACCCATAGTTTATGACATATGCCTTTGAATGAGTTCTTGCATACTTTTTGTTGCATTGCCTTTGAATGAGTTATTGCATACTTTCTTGTACTTATGTTAGTAAAATATGAAATATAGATGGTTAGTAAAATATGGATAGAGAGATCAAATAAATCCAATTCTATTAATTTGTAGTACTTATGTTCAAAGCAAAAGGAAATCAAACAACTTTGTACTTCTTTTATCTTAGCTTTCTTGCTTAGCTTTACAAACACTTTTTATCAATTTTGAATATTTTTAATGCATATTTTCTATTAGAATATAGATTGGGTATTGGGGAATTAAGAGTGATGTGAGGGGGAGAGGGCCATAGGAGCTTCCACCTTCACGTGGTTGCCCCTGTTCAGTAGAAAATAATTGATTGGAGCCATTTAATCTTGGAGAAAACCTCCCATGATCAAATGTAGCAGCAGCATAGTCAATGTTGACTTCGTTCTTGCCCCTTCAGATCAAGGGAGGTTTGCTCCAAGTTTAGATAGCTCCAATAAATTATTCTTGAAACCAAGAGTATCTTATTCGTGAGTTCTATTTATTTATATATCTATCACATTTTTTAGTTTGTTATCAAGTAAATCCATGTTTGAATCTAGGATGATGATGGGCTAGTCCAAAAAACAAGTCTTATAAGGTGCTTGGAAGCAGTGTCAAGGTATGTTTTGACATTCTCATAAAAATGCATATTTGAGTAAAAAAATCCTACCAATATGAGTTGTATTCATTTTATAGATATTTATGGAGGTTGAATGACTTGGCATGCACTATGGGTATTAGACAAACATAATGATGGATGAGTAGCGATCAGGGGAGGTATGTTATCCAAATCATTTACTGACTAAATAATGACGTACAATTGGAATTGTTATGCTTCTTAGAATGAGGATCTCATCATTAAACAAGGATTTGATACAATATGGATTATTTTGCATTGCAATAGTTTAATCACTATTGAATTGGCAACACCCATGACATTGGATAGAATGTGATCCCTATCCAATTGTAAAAATACCCATGATTTCTCTTTGTCTTCATAGAAGAACATTGGTAATGAGAGTGCAATTTATTTTAAAATTGAAGTTGAATCCATAATAGCCAACAAAAATCAACCTAGTAACTTCCTAGAATGTCTTATATAAATAATTGGTGTGGGGTAATCATTGTGCAACAAGTATTATTGTTAGTCCTGGATAGTCACCAATATTGAAGTATCTAATTAAATTACATAATTTGGAAAGAAGGTCACTCAAGTTTTCTTTGTAGTGAAATAGCTCATGTATCCACATTTATGCACAAACTCATCATATCACATGGCATGTATTTAGAACGGCAATATTCATGGTGCTAAAGAAAAAAATGACACTTATCTTAGGTAGTCTCGGGTTATATTAATTTCTCAAAATGATGTATGAAACATGCTTAGTTTATCTTCATTTTTCATTTAACCTATTATTGTATTTGACAAATGCAGGTATGAAGAGTGGTCAACTCCACGATCCACGATGCATTTTCGACAAGGTATATGCTATCCATGTTTGATATCATTGTTTTGGTTTTTTTTTACGTGTCTAGGAGCCTACGGAAAACAACCAAGGCAAGGATGGAAAACATGGGCAACACATGAATACACATGAATATTAATGGACAACTTATGTTGATTAAGGTTGGTTGTGATTGATGTCAACCCTTGAAGAAAGTCTGGTAGCAAATTATGGTAGCACAAAGGTTTGGGTAATGGACCCAAGATTGTTTCATGTATAATGGTATGAGTTTTAATATATTTCCAGTGGTATGTGGAACGTCACATAACTCCTCACAGCTAGAGAGTTATGGCCATGAGAAGTTGGAGAACCCAGGTTCGGGTAA
>ML810500.1:156983-188995 GCA_009831015.1 Picea engelmannii | reverse complement strand
TATTCTTTGTAACATGTTCAGATCCATTCAACAAATTTTTCATGAGGGGAACTCTCTACAAGGTCGCTCTCTAGAATAATCCAAAATTCAGCAAGGTATGTCATTTTTGCTATCACTCCTTTTCTGAGAGGTTCCAAGTAGTGACACCTGGAAGAATTGCATAAAACAAACTGAAGAACATTGTGTACTATTTTTCATATCTTTATTCATTACAGGTACATAGTTATGATTATTTCAAGTTAGGGTTGTTGACTAATCCCAAACTAGTCATGTGAGAATAAAGAAAAGTTTGATGAAAATGTTAGTCTCTTGTTGTGAAAGTTAAGGAAGGTTTGCAGGTATGTGATCATATACACCAAGTCTATTACAGAGTTACAAATCATATTTGGATGATGAAACTGACAAGGGCTTTTGGTTAAGGTACATGTTGGGTACATGGTTGAGACAAGTAGTTGATGAGTTGGCACATACATGAGGGATATAGTTGATGATGTTGGTACATATTGATGAGTAGTTGACACATGATTGGTACATACTTGGTACATGGTTGGGTGCACTTGTTTATGGTACAGGTTGATTACAGGTTGTTTGGAACAGATTGGTGCATGGTTGATGCACTTGTTTATGGTACAGGTTGAGGTACAGGTTGATGCATGGTTCAGGTTATTGGTACAGGTTGTTTGGTGTTGGTTGATTGGTACAAGTTTATAGCAGTATATATCACAGTGATAGTGTGACAGTGGTTCCATCATTCTACTTCTACTTCAGGGCGGTTGGATGGGGCAAGGACAGGTGGTTGTAGCCGGAGAACATAGGGGGTTGTAGCCAGAGAATAGGAGAGTTGGAGCTTCCCTCAGGTTGTAGCCTGAGAAACAAGGGGGTTGGAGCCTCCTTCCAGTTGTATCTAGAAAACAGAGGAAATTGGTGTTTCCAATGAATGTAATTCTTCAAGACATATAAGAAAAAGCATTTTGTGGTTTTCTCTCGCTTTGGGTTTCGACATAAAACACCGGTGTACTGTGTATGTGTATGAATGTTCATTTGTTCCTTTATTATTTACTCTGTAGTTATTGGATGATAAGGCTGCATTGATAGAACACTTGGATTATATGGTTAAAAAGGATTAAATTGCTCTATTACTGATTCACCCCCCCTCACAGTAATCCAACAACTTAATGGCGAAGATTGGACATGGAACAACCTGAACATGCTTTGTTGGGAAATTGGATCTATTCCAAGTTCTATGATGGAGGACCAGGTATACTATGTTTTCCACAAATGTGATTTCTATAGTTGTAAGCAAAAAATAGCACAACAACATAGTTAAACAAATTTTTATATGTGATTTTTTTGTGTATTTTACATGTGTATTTTAAACAAATTTTTATATATGTATTTTCTTGTTAGTTTGGTCTTCAAAATTATTTGTATTCTTTTCTTCACATCTATTAATGGTCATACAACAACACTTTTCACCTCCTCTTTTCATTGTTTTCTTAGATGACAACACCCTTGTCATAAAGTACACCCAAGTCAAAAAAAAAATCACATGATATGTTCCTCTATGTATATCCCACTACTATCCCCATTTTATTTCTTCCATAATTCATTCATCAATATCTCCCTCTCATTCTAAGACTGGTGCCATCAATATATATTATTCAATTTATTGCATCCACACTAAGTTTGCTCCTCTAGACCATGACACCTTGTCATAATGCTCCTTTGGCACAGCTTAAGCCACCTCATGCATGTTTCACTCTTGCACTAATCCAAATACTACATGATTTATTCCAAACTCAATTCATGATACAACTTCCAATGTTTCATTGAACCTATCGATCTCACTTCTTAAGTATGATGGTATCATGAGGGTAAACACCTCGATTCATGGATTCATAGTAAGACCGTCTCATTCAAATTACACCCTAAACTATCTAAGACTAACTATTTTAACTTTGCATAAAATCACTTAGAAGGTTTAGCATTGGATTGGTGGTAAACTCAATTGGAGACCATTGCACTTTTTGACAACCATTTCACTTTTTAAAAATACTCATCCTTAAGTTCAAATCCATTTTATTATATTATTTCCATCATGAAGTGGACTTGTTTAAGAGCCCCATGTTGCACAAGGATTTTCTCCTTGCCTTGGCAATGGAAAGTAAGCAAGACACCATGTTCCCCTTACCTTCCCCTGGCCATTCTCCCTCTTCCTCCCACTCTAGCTACCGATGCCACCATCACTAGATCTATTCCCATTGATTTGTAGAATTTTGTTACTTCAATAGAAATCGCACATATATATCATCTTTTTGAATGAGAATAAAGAATGGGTACACATAAGGAATGAGAATAATTAAGATGAATTGGAAACAATGGAGGATAGGGAAGAGTGTAGTATGGAATCGAGAACTAGGTCACACCCATATTGGTATCAAGTTGAGTTAGAAGTATTGATAAAAAAAAATCATGTTATCAATCTTAGATGCACATTTAGAAATGTAAGGCATATTCACAAGTGTCAATAGGATGATTACTATATACTTGGAGCCTTGTTATTTTTTTTAGTGGTCTCATCAATTAGTGGGGAACTACCTCCGTTGTTTACAAATTGGAGTTGAGTGGATGAACAAACCATTGGAGCCCAAATGAAACGGAGCATTTTATCAGAAATGAGAATGAATAATGAAAATTTGTGCATATCCTTTCTAGAATAATGCCTTTTAAGTGTGCAACTTCCACTACTTATACATCACCTAGTTCTAACACCAAGCCCAAATCCCACATGATACAAGTCTTAATACTAGGTAATTCCTCCTAGGATAATCTGATAGTTTATCTCTCTAGAGAATTAAAAACTACAATTTTAATGAGTCCATGGTGGGACAATGCCTATTCATTCCCATTATTTACTTTGTAACTCATATGCCTCAAATATTATAGCAAGAAATAGGGGATGTTGAGGTTTTCCTTCGGTTTGAGAGAAATAGGTTTCTCAAATGGCGTAAAAATATGAAATGGTATGCATACAACATGCTTAGTCTCCCCTCACAGATTATATCATTCAATAAATTTAAATCTCTAATGATTCATCTGACTCTCTAATAAGTCAGAAGCATCATGAACAAGAGTTGACCACCCTTTAAGGAAGATTCAAGTGGTATTGGACAAGGGCCCTACTTGTTACATAATTTTCAAAAGTCCAATATCAAACCATAGCTATTACAAAGGTTCCAAAATAATTTGCATATACTAAGGCTATATGAGTGGATGTTATAAAATCACGACTAACAAAGAAGATAGAAAAGAAAACCATCCATTTGCAAGGTAAGATCTTTTGGAAATATTTCCCCTCTTGTATTGATTTAAGAAAAATAAATAAAAGGCTAAGAAAGTGAATAATAGGTTGCACTTAAAATTGGTTGTTGCTCGAGATAAAAGTGGAAGCAATATGGCTAGGGAAATTCTAGAAACTTTAGCCTAAGTTATTGAGGAAGAATGTATAGAGAATCAACCTTCTACTTGGAATGAAGGTGACACTTTAGGATTTGAAGATATGTTTAATGAAATTCAAGATAGAGATTAACCCTAGTATTTTGGATTCTACTCTTAGATCAATTGGTGTAGAAGAATATGATATATCATTAATTCAGTTGCTTCAAAATAAAATAGGGTCCGAGAAAGAGGTAGGCATTAAAAGGCCAATAGAAACCATAATAGAAATTGGGGTGTATACAAAGAAAGAAATAAGAGAAGTTGTCATACATAGAGAGGAAGGAAACACTGTGGATTATTTTGAGATGATCTGATTGAGAGATGAAATGATGAAATGGGTATTAGTAGTAGGATTACTCGGTAAAGGATTCATTTTATTACAATATAATCACCAAAACATTCAACATTTGTGAGGGAAATGGGTTGATTTCTATGCTATGTTATAGAAAAAGCAGATTCATCTAAGGAAAGAAAATAAGAAGGGTCAAGAGGCTCTGCAAGTTGTTAAGGTGTTGAAAGTTGAAGTGAAACAACTAAAATAAGATAAATGTTTATGTGTCTTATAGCTCATGTGTCTTTCTCCTACATATGTCCTTATCCTATTTATTTATTTTATTTGATGTAGAAATTAATGTCTTTCCAAATGCCTACACTCAATGTAAGAAGATCATGCAATATTTTCACTCCTAGACACTTTCTACACCTATACTATAATTTTTATGAGGAAGACTAAAATATTTTATGTGAGCTATATCAACATAATTTCTTTTTTGAAACTCAAGTCAACTCCAAGAACCCAAATCCATTTGAGGGAGACATCTAGTTAAGGGATTTTTCCTCATTTCTAAATCACTAGATTATATGGGGTAGTTCATTATCTCATATCGAGTACAAAGAGAAACACCATAGTTTATGGATAAGAGGGGAACGTCATGAGGCCTCTATAGTTAATTCAAAATGTGAGAATGTTTTGTTGTCTCTTTTTTCCCATTCAATTTCTAGATGCATGGATTAGATAGCACAAAAATATATTAGAAGCCATGATATACTTCTAGAAGGATGTGGGAAGCATTATCATTTGAACATAAAAGAAGGGAACCTTTGACTTATTCCAGAATCGGTATTTCTTTATATCAATCTTAGGCTTACATTGACTAGTTCAAAAGGAATGACACATGTTGGATAGGGATGAAGTTCCATTTTCAAATCCTATGGTGTCCATCTAATCAGTACAAAGAATAGGTGTTGCACAATAGTTAGTTAATTTTACATAAATGCATTTATATCAGGTAACTTGTCAAATTCACTTACTATCAGTGTAAAGTTAGCTCTGCGAGTGATTAACTATTCTACTTTGTTGTATATTAAGATTTATTAGTAGATCAATTCCATGGAAAGATAATTCTTGTAGTTTCACTTTCAGTCATGAGTTTCTTGTGGATTTTGATTTCATTTATGTAGATTAGTATGATTTCTATAAATATGTTCTTATATAATTAAGTTTTAATTAAACGAGGTTGTGTTTTTAGTAGAAACAATTTCAGTTATGAATAAAATATATGATTTATGGTTTCAATTAAAGTACATGCATAAGGAAAGTATCTTGATCCTAAAAGTCTATAGGATCAAGATAGTATCATTATCAAAAGTTGATTTTTTCCCCAACAATGTGAGATAAGGATCCTTATCATTATATCTCAATGACCGCAAAATACACATAATTCTTGACCCCATCGACATAAACCTTTATCTACTCTAGCCTGTCAATTGGAAAAATGTTCAACCAATTAGATGACCATAGTTAGATCAGTGAATACACCAATTCCAGTCATTCCATGAACTCCCACGATATATTTTGCAATATTTTCACATCTAATCCCAAATCGAGCATGACCTCCCAGACATCATATCCTCCAATCAATGCATTTATTTGATATTATCTCCATATCTTCTATTTTGCACATGTTGTAGGGGTCAATCAACTACCTTGATGAGCAGTCCCAACACCTACACAAGCACACACTTTAGTCTAGCTACATCTTGGTCATCCTTTAATATCCATAGGAATTTCTTCAATCATCCTTTGACTTCATCTTCTATTGATTGCACCAATAATCTCTGACATCTAATCAATGGTTGGAGTATAGACTGTGGCCTTTCCACCTCTACAAAATTGGCATCTATTGCATGGAAAACTTCTTGCAATATGCAAATATCCTTTCTATTGAACCACATCAAACACTATAACCTTCTGTGAAGCTCTATGGATAACCCTCAATCCATGACTCCCACATCTTCTCTTGTCTTGGCCCCTCCCAATGACAAATATTAATGCTTGTATATCCTAGATCACCATCAAGGATCCTTAACTCAGAACTGACCATGTTCGAACAACACCACTTTTTCTCCCATGCCTCCCATTTCTCAACCAACTCTACACAAGCCTCAGTGTTATTCCCAATATTTTGGTTATGGCCACAACAAGGTCGACAATGATGCAGATAATTCCATGTGATGTTCCCTAATTCATCACAGTAGTAAAACCAAGGTGGACGATGGCTTACATCATTATGTGGTGCTTGGTTATGTTAGTTTTGATTCTAGACTCTAATCCTGACCCCAAGTGGCTCTATTGTAAACATATTCTTCTCAACACACTCAATGAGTATGGTCAATGCATGGCATTCATCTATATGATGAGTGTTTACACTACAAAAGTTGCAATGTATGATATATAGTTATATTATATTTTTGTAGTAGTGAGAATCGGTTTGGGTCATGACCAAGATTTGGGCATATCTTGTAGATCCCCCCATCCAACTTTCCCACAAATGGGTTATGACCATGGCGGTAAATGTTTTGAACATAAGACAATCGTTCCATTGATGGTATTTTATCTTACATTGTGTGCACAACATCATCTCCCTTACACTCTACTTTCCCTTTACTGGATCTTGAATACACTTAAACAAAGATATCAGTTTATACTAGAACTATCCAACCCGGGAGCTAATCCTAGATCAATGTTTCAACCAATCCACTAATAGAATCAAATCACATTGAAAATTCTAAATATTCATGTTGCAACAATAGCAGGTGCAAGTGAGATAATGTCCCACCAATAAACCATTCTTTATGCTACACCTCTTGGATGGTGTAATGCAACTAATTCATCAAATCTTGAAACCATAATAGTAGTCCCAAGAGATATCTACAAGCTTTTACTTAATCTCCTTTACTTTTACAATGCTTTATTCTTCTACCTTCAAATTTTGAAACTACTTCACAAAGTCTACCCACAATTGAACCAAAGTCACTCTATGCATAGTAGTAGTTATTTTCTTGTACTTTGTATACCATTTTAGTGTTGTCATATGTCTTCGTTACATTTCTCATGAAATGGAAGAATGCATGAAGAAGAGCCATTCAAATGCATTGTCATACTTCGTGCCCAATGATTTTGAACCAACAAAATTCCTTGGGGTCCTGATTGTTGTACAATTAAAGCCTCTCCTACAGAAACACACATAGAACTAGATATTACTTAGGAAAAATTATGATTCCCTTTAGCAATCACAATTGTGATATTCAAAGCCATGGAAGTAGGTTTCCTCTACCTATTAATCAAACACAATGTGTGCTCTATGTAGAACAATCCCTAGATTTTGAAAAAAATCAAAAGGTGTCAGGGGTAGGATGTAGGATGGACCAACATCATAGTCATTTTGGTTTACTTCCTCTATGGCATGAACCAAAATGGTGAAAAATCAAATGCATATTCAAAATCCTCTTCTTGTATCTACTCTTCTATGCTTTCATAGTGACTTTTGAGTTAGTAGGCTCAGACTGCATCTCTACGCTTGTATCACGAGAATATGTGTGCATTACAATTTATTTTTTTTAAAAACACTAACATGACGTCGGTATTTCGACAGCCTAATGTCTCACTTCCAACAACTCAAAGCGCAGTATTTTTTTAAAAACACTAACAGGACATTGGTATTTTGACTACACCACGTCTCACTTTTGATGCCTTTTATGTCGCACTTCCGATGACATAAAATGTGGTTGATATAGCCAATTCATCGATGAATAGATCCTTTTGCATCGAAATTCCAACATCCATATCGTCTAACTTCCGACGACTGAAAACGTGGTCGATATGGAATATTCGTCGATGAATGGTTGCACTAGAGCATCTCCCTTCCAATGACCAATGGCGTCATAAGTGGGACGACCGTCTACGTTTTAGATCATCGGAATTACGATGAATATCCACATCAATATAAACCTCGGCCTTCAATGACACATGTCCATACAAAGCGTCAGAAATGAGACGGTACCAGAATCCATGTTTGGGGGGGCAAGTTTTTGTTGGGATCCTGAAAACGGTACATCGAGATTATGGTGAAAGTGTCATCGGAAAATGGTGCAAATTTACTAGTGGCTTCAGCCCAACGAGTCAGGTAGTCAGTTGTGGTAATTATGTATTGAGCCTTTGAGTGATTAGTTGGAGGATTTATTAGACCAATGAAATCAACAAACCATTTTTCAAATCTTGTAGTGCGCAAACAGGGTGCAGAGGAAACTCATCGCAGTGTGATGGTTTTTCAACTCTCTGACATACATTTAAGGCCCGAGCATATTCCTTAGCATCTTTAAACATTGTAGGCCACCATAGTCCTACCTATAAGATATTTCTCATAGTTTCCTTTCCACCAACGTGTCTACTCGCAACTCCATTGTGACACTCCCATTGAATATCAATTATTTCATGGTTGAGCACACAGGGCCACAAGATATTTTCCAATCCTAATTTGTAGAGTTGGCCCACAATCAATTGATAATCCATTGCACGAACCACTAGGTTCCTCTTTTGTGTTGCGGAATATGCTTCTGGCGTAGTATCAATAGTCAAGAATAGCGCAATGTTCAACAGATAATCAGGAATGGCCTCAATACGGAACAGATTTGTGTCTAGGAGATGGTCATCTACAAGTCCACCACTTTCTCCAAAATCTAGGTGACACAAGTGATATGGCCTAATATTTAACTTGTCAAGCTTAGCAACAACCTCAAAAGAGAACTTATGAAACAATAGCAACCACTTGCAAATGCAACCTTCTAGCACAGGTTTGTTCACCAGATACATCAAAGAGGAATGGTCGGTAAAAAACTTAAAATGACTTCCAAGCAAATAATGCCTAAACTTTTGTAAATCATACACCATATCCAAACCTTCCCTTTCAGTTGTGGTGTAGTTTCTTTTAGCTTGGGAAAGTTTGTGACTAGTGAAGTATATAGGACGGTCCAAGTTTCCTTCTCATGGTTATGCAAGAATAGGACCGAGCGCAACTGCAGAGGCATCGATATGTACATGAAATCAATTTTCCAATTAGGATAAGTCATAATAGGTGCAGTGCTCAACTTCTCTTTTAGTAGGTCAAATGCTTTATCACGGTTATGAGTCTAATGAAATTCCTCATATTTCTTCGATAGTTGTTCCAATGGTGCGGTTATGCTCGCATAACCTCGGATAAATCAACAGTAATATCCTGTATGTCCCAGGATCGTTTGCAGTTGTTTGACAATGGTAGGAGGAGGGATATTGAGAACTACTACCACTTTTTCAGGATCGAGCAGCACTCCCTCCCTAGAAACAATATGACCTAGTAGATTCCCGAAGTGTACACAAAAAATACACTTTCTCAAATCAAGCAAAATATTTAGTTGTCTACAATAGTCTAACATCAATTGTAATAGTCCAATGTGCTCTTTAAGTAAGTTATATACAAACCAATCATTCAAGTAGACCTCAAGAAACTTGTGAATGAAATCGCAAAATGTTGCAATGATTATCCGAGAAAACATTGTTGGGGCATTCTTATGCCCAAAAGGCGTAACATAATATGAAAATGAACCCCACTTAGTAGTGAAAGTAGTCTTATTCTTATATTCCTCGGTGATTCGAACCTAGTGATATTCAGAGAACCCATATGTAAAGGAACATGCCTCCTTTCTTGCTACTTGATCTAGTACCTCGTCGCTAAAGCATGTGGGAAAGGGGCCATGTACACAAGAAGTACTCAAGATTATCTGATCCACACAAACTCGTACATCATATGTACCTTTTTTTTTGTATCATGATAGGACTAATCCATTCAGCTTTATCAACAGGGAAAATCAACCTAGCTATGAGTATTTTGTCAATTTCCTTCTTCACTTTCTCTTTAACTCGGGGATTAAGACGATAAGGCCTATGCTTGACTAGTCTTGATTCAGGATTTAACTCTATCCTCATCTCCCCTAAATCTCCCTTAATACCTTTTAATTCTGAAAATTTTGGAGGAAACAGATCCTCATATTCCTTTAAGAGAGCTTGTATCTTTGTCACGGTCTGTTCATCCCAATAGTCTCCAATGGATGTTATCTTAGGATTCTCATTAGTTCCTATGTTGACTTTCCAAAACTTCAAGGGTTTGGTATAAGAACTCTAGACGTCAATTGAGATTGTATCTTTAACCTCCATAGACCCTTCGGCCTCCTGAAACATCAGATGTATAAGGTCCTCAAGGTCATCGGGATCTTCTGGTTCTCATTAGCAAAAATAATTTCTTAATATGTTGTAAAGCTACAGTGATTTCAAGGGACTTACCTGAGAATAAGAAGTCTTGATAGAACTGTCATAAAAGGATTTGCCAGCAACCAGTTTGGCATCGAGTTTCCTCATGTATATACCAAGCAACTGGAATTTGTCCCAAGGAATGAATAAAGTAATGCACCCATAATTGGGAAGGTAGTTGTGCAACTTCACATACATGAATATAATGTGCAACATGATACCTCAGATTTGAAAGCCCATCATATAAGTCCAAACCTAATGGCTTCATATTCAATGAAGTAAGTTGTGAAGGGGGAATAAAGCATTGTTGGATGGCATGCTTTTCTTCGTCCCGGGAAGATAAATTACCCTCGTGGGTGGTCCACCATCTCATTGAAGAGGATCTTAACGCAATATCAAGTATATGAATTATTTTCTCTGGTGCAACTTTATCCTCTAAATCAACCAAAAAGATACATAAATCTGAAGTGCCATCATAGACAAGGTAGTCTCTAACCTCTGACCCAATCCACCTAGACACTTTGATAGTCATGCAACATCGTGAGAAGTTCTCATATCTTCCCCGTTACCAGTTGTCAAAAGAAACCTCAGAATATTCACTTACAAATTGAATACTGAGCCATTTGCAGTTAGGTTAATGTATTATGCTCACTTCCCTATGGTCAAAGTATAGAGGTGCTCCAATGCATCCTCTGCCATATTTTCCTCTATCGGAACCATATAATGAGGACCTCAGTAGGGATCTAGTGGTTGGGTGACTTTCATACCATCTGCTTCAAAGGTCATGACTTCCTTCTTAAGATCTATAATAGCATAATTCTCATAAGCCCAGTCGATACTCAAAAGAATCAGGTATGGGTCCTTCTCACCCATGATTTCTATAATCTTGAATTCGGCCATTGTCTTGACTCCATCTAAGTCCACTTCAACATTATATAGCCATTCAATAGGATAGATACCATATCGATTGGCCTTCTGCAACTGAATGGGAAAATAGACTAGCTTGGGCTTACCCATGGATTCCCATGTTTTCTTCGGTAGGATGTTGACGTCGGACCCCATATCTAGCATAACATCACTAATTTTGTAGCCAACGATGTGAGTATTTAGTCTAAATTCCCGTCCAGATCGCTACTTCCTTCTTTGTATTCTACCAGTATGTCTTTCAGGAAGATGAGCAACAATCAACTCTTTTGGGTTCATTTCAATCTCTAAAATCCCCTTGAGCTTGTTCCGCAACTCCTTGGTGAGTTGTTCGTCATCCAAAATATTATAAAGTAAGTGGAACCACAATTCAATAGTCGATTGAGGTCTCACTGGAGGATCTTTCTGAGCCACACAATTTTCCATGAGATAAGGGTGATGCTCACAGCTTGAATCTGCAGGTCTCAATATTGCAGGATTAGAAACTCATCATAATATCTCAACAACGTCCTTAAAGAAATGTTTTTGCACAAGGGGGTCATATCTAACATCTTCCAGTACCGCATTATGGATCTTGCTCTAAGTTGAGTTATCAACATCAGTACGAGTCCTTGTGCAGCCTCTAGTAATAATATCAATATTGGGCGCTTTTTCTTCAGTGCCAGATCAAGGCTTTGAGTTTATCAAATTAGCACCCCGTTTCCTTGTGTGATCCTCCCACTTCACGATCAATTCAAGAAAATCCTCGGTGGAATGGGTGTTCTTTCTATAGTGGGCCCACCAAGTTAATCTCAGAAGAGGACAATCTCTAGCAAGATGTCCCTAGTCATCATAATTATAACACCGCACTGGCCCTCTTTCGCCAGTTTGTCCACCTTTGAAACTCCCACCACCCCGACATCCTCCTCCAAAGCTTCGAGGAGCTTCATCAATATTGAATGTAGATTGATCTAGTCTGTTCGCAAGAGCATCCAGAGCGAGACATTGTTTGGTGGTGTGAGTAGGGGACCCACATAACTCAGAGTAGAATGTGTTTGGGTCAAGGGTGTATTTTTGTAGGATTAGTAAATGACGAGGGGGATGCCCATGGCTTTGACAATTTTCACAGTAGTCATTACTTGGATTACCATGATGGTTCGGGAAGGCGTAGTACTGCACAGGGCCATGGAATGGTGTTGTAGCTGCGATTTATCTAACTCCACCAAACTCTTATTGGTGGAGGCACCATGGATTGCGAGGGGGTCATGCACCCGTCAATATGGGACATTATGTTGCAGTATGCCCCTCAATGTATCAACCAATACACCAGACTTGAGGGTGCCTACTCTAGGAATGATCAATTCTTGAATCTTATTAGTCAAGGCAGAAATTCGGCCTTGCAGTTGCATAATATTATAGTCATCAAGTGGTCTTATTACCCGCAAGTTGCCAAGATATCCTGCCATCACCTCAATTTTCATGGCATGTTATAGGGATTCCCCCTATGTAGTTATATGTTGTTGGGTTAATTGAATATGAGTTAATGGTGACAGTCCTTGAATGAACCATTCCTGATGGTGGTATTTCGGAATGGGGTTGGCCAATTTCCCTATCGCATCTTTGATTATACTCCCAGGAAAATTCCCCATCTCTCTGTTTGATTTCTCATGGTTCAGAAAGAGCTTGTTGCTCAGATTGGAGTAGTTTAAATTCAGCTATAAATTTTTATCTGAATTAAAGTAAAGGAAATGGTTTCCCTTGGGGATTCCTCGGTTCCATGGATTTCATATAACACTTTAATGCCCGACCCATTAATGTGGTATGAAACTCAACTAGTTTATTAACATCTAAACTCATGCAAGACCACCAGATGGCCTCACAAAGGAACGAATGTTGTTCAACATCCTCATCCCCTTTACCCCAAAATTATGGGTATCGGGTGAGTGATCTGGTGTGTTGATGCGCCATGGTAGTACTTAGGGACCCTATCAAGATAAATCCTAAAGGTATTGGTTATGATAACACTGAAGAACTTACCAAACTACTAGAATGAGGAGAAATAATAGAAATTATGGGAGAATGTATTTTAGAATTTACCAGATTAGAAGATTGAGTTGAGGGACTGGGCGATCCAAGGTTGGTTCATGTGTCTTCAGAATGGGATTCTTAATCCTAGGGAGTCACATTAGGAGGCCATATCGTATCAGGTATTGTAGTGTACTTCACATCTTCAGGCAGTGTAGGAGTGGTTCTCCCGCAACTTCTGTAGAGGTTAATGTTGAGTCTTGTTCCTCGGTGGTGACTTTGATCTTGATTCTTTCTTTCGACTTTTCTCCATCTCGTCTATTCTCTCTAGAACTCTCATCTTTCTCTCCAAACTTCTCCTTAAACCATTGTTTGGCCAACCTTCCTCATAAATACGACTCTTTCAACTTCTCTAACTCTCTTTTATAACTCTTCTTGAGGTTGATCTCCTTGCGGGAGTTATCAGGCCTCTTCATCAACTTTCGCATATGTTCTCTCCACCTTTTTTCAATCACCGCAACCCTTTTTTGAGTCACTTGTCTATTGCACTCTTCTCACAACAACCCCCCATATCTAAAGAAATTTCATATCCTAACTCATGGATCATGGCTTGAATCACTCGCCCCTCATGCACAAAGGGTTTTACTCTACCATTTCAACAAAAGGAATCGGTAGCATTCCTTCCTCCACCAGCAATATCTTCATCCATAACAGAATTTCTCTCAGTAATCTCCCTCATGATCCCTTGTAAAATAATTGATTTGGACTTATGAAAGTAATGAAATGAAACATGGATCTATAACATTAACACAAAGATACGGTGAACAATAACAGAGATAAAATGAAATTTAACTTATGTTCAATAAAGAAATATGTTGAAACTGTAAAATGCATAATGAAACAATCTTGCTCGAATGGTGATAGCTAATTTCTGAGAAGATATATGGAGGCTATGTACATTCTCATGAACACATTAAAATGAGGCCTCTAGAAAGTTGTATCATCAATAAGTAATAAAAACCCCTAGACATCCAAAAACCTAACCCTAGGAGATGAAGTTCCCAAAGTCATGTGGGACCTGATGGGGTAAGTTGGTACATCAACTTCCCAGGGTCGTAACGTTTGCATACGATCTTCATTTTAGGAGCACAATATCCCATTGGAAACGTCTATCCAAGGAATACATGTTTTTCCATCACACTTTGACTCCCGCTATAGTGTGACTATGGCGATCCCAAAAAACATTGTTTAGGGCCTCAAAAATGGCCCTAGAAGTTTAGGACCCGATAAGCTAGAAAAAAAATGTCAAGATGAAAAATCTATGTGAGCTAGTTGGAAGAGGTAGGTGGCCATCAATATCCACCTGGATCAATCCTCCGGCATTAGGAATAAATGGTCTCCATTGCATTGAGTTCCCCCATCAGATGAGGAAATTTCTATTGAATTTGGCCCTAGGTGAGCCACTTGCCTTGGTGTAGGAGTTGCCTCGCTTTGACAACACGATAAATTTGAAGATTATGTTGGCGAGTTCCCTTGACCTGTGTGTCCATGATATGATCAGTGGATGTTTGTTCCATGCAGTCAAGGTTGATCTATGTCAGTGTCAATCATTTAGTTATCTCTGAGGTGTCCAATAATGGTGGAAATTATGGCTGAAGGAGGTCCACATTAAACATTGGGTCCGACCCTAGGAAGGGGGGAATGTTAAGCTCAAAAGCATTGTCACCCACAACCTTGGTGATGGTGTAAGGTCCATAGCAGAGTGGATGAATCTTTCGATGGGGTCTTATATGGCATTCTTTCTACAAGTGCAACCAAACTTTATTTCCCACTTGAAACTTGTTCAACACTCGATGTTGATCATGGTGTTGCTTATACTTGGCATTGGATCTATGCAAAATATCCTAAACTTGTTGGCAGATGTGTTGGATTCATTCAATGAACCAGGTGGATTTTTCGGCTTTGGTTTGATCATGGGATGATTCGTCCTGTGTGGACACAAGGGGTAGTGTAACATCCATGGGACCCAATGGTTGAAATCCCAACCCCACCTGAAAGGGGTTGTGACTGGTGGAGCTATGTATGGATCTATTGTAATTGTGCTAAACATAGGGAAGACTCTCATCCCATGTACATGGATGCTTGGAATTATACATATGTAACATATGCACGATCATCTTGTTGATGACCTCGGTTTGGCCATCCATTTGGGGGTGGTAGATAGTGGAATTGGTGAGCTTGGTGTCTAGCTGTGACTAGAGGATTGACCAGAATGTGTTGAGGAACTAGTTGTCCCAACTGAGACGATGTTTTGTGGTATCCTAAAATGTACCCACACTCATTTGAAGAAGAGATTAGCAATGGCCTCTGCTATGATGATCTTCTTACAAGCGGTCATAATCGCCATCTTGGAAAATTGATCAACAACCATAAAAACACAGTTATTTCTCTGCTTGGTTGAAGGAAGGCCCGACATGTAGCCCATCGAGATGGATTCCTAGGGCCTATCGGGAGTACATAGAGGGGTGTACATTCCTTGTTTATTCATGATTGGTTTGTCAATGGCGCAGGCCATGTAGGACCTAATATATTTTTTGACATGTTGTCGAAGTTTCGGCCAACATAAATGTTGTTGCGGTACTGCCACTGTCTATTCTACGTCAAAGTGTCATGTCACCCTACTGTAGTCAACTTCCCAAATCATCTTTTCTCGCTCACTTGATGGGATGTAGAGATGGACCACATGGCACCCTGAATATGGAAGTTAGTGAAAGTTGTGTTTGTGCCCAGCATATGGTAGGTAGGGGTGAAGTCAGGATTTCTCTCATAGAGTTGGGGCCATCCGGAGGTCTCATGTGATAGCACCGTAGTTAGTGTTGCAACTGGAGGTCGACTAAGGAAGTCAGCGACGCGGTTGGTGCTCCATGTCTTATACTTTATGTTGAGATGGTGATGTTTCAAGTATGTGGACCACTTTTGATGGTGGTAATTCTACAATTTTCCTTACGTTTGCATGAAATGCAGAGGCTGATGATTAGTGTAGATGGATGTTTTCTTCCCGAGAATGTAATGCCTCAACTGGCGATAGGCATGTACAATGGATTACATTGCTTTGTCGTAAGTGAGGTACTTACGAATGGTATCTTATAGTGTCTCACTATGATAGGCCACTGGATGTTCGTGCTGAGTGAGAATTGTGCCCACATCATAGTCTAAAGAATTTGTCTTAATCTCAAAAGGTTGTTGCAGGTTAGGTAATGAGAGCATCGGGGCTTAGCACAAGTGTTGCTTCAAATCATCGAATGCTTTCTATTACGACTAACCCCACATGAAATTTTCCTTTCCAACACCCCTGGTAACTTGGCTAAGGGCCCATACAATATGGGAGAATCCCAACATGAACCTACGATAGAAATTAGCAAGGACTAAGAAGCTTTGAAGCTCAATGAGTGTGGTCAAGGCTGGCCAGTCATAAATGACCTGGATCTTGGCTAGATCGACATGCACCCCATGCTCATCAATAATGTAGCCTATGTGTTGGAGCCTTTTCATGCCGAAGGAGCATTTTTCCACATTTTCATATATATTATATTGTCGCAGAGTGTGCATAACTTGTTGAATATGTTGCAAATGTTCCACCCAACTCTTGTTGAAGATGGGGATGTCATCCAAATACACCACCAAAAAATAATTGGTGAAAGGTCGCAAGATATCGTCCATCATCCTCATGTTGGGGCATTCTTCAATCCAAAGGGCATGGAAACGATTCAAAAAGACCTTATTTGGACTTGAAGGTAGTCTCCCATACATCGGTCTTCTCTATTGGGACCTAGTGGTAGTTGGACTTGAGATCAATCTTACTAAATTATTTGGCCTCCTTGAGCTCGTCAAGGAGATTGCTAATTCGGGGAATTGGGTACCATTTCCTAAATGTGATTTTATTTAGGGCCCGGTATTCAATGTAGAGTCACCAGGTCCCATATTTCTTCTGTACAAGCACGATTGGGCTTCCATAAGGTGATTAGCTTGGTTAAATGTGCCCCTTTCGAGCATCTCTTGGATCTGATGCTTGATTTGCTCATTTTCTGAGAGAGAGCAGTGATAGGCTAGCCCATTCGATAGCGGTGCTCCAAGACTCAAATCGATTGAACGCTTGACCTGACAGTGCAGAGGTACCCCAATGGGTGAGGAGAAGATGTCATTATATTCTTCCAAAACCTTATCCACTTGCTTCTACTGTGTGGAGAAAACGGTTGCGGAGGCCATAGATGTGGCTGCAATATTCCGCTCACTTTGAGCACAAATCACAAAGAAGAACTTCCTTGTCTAAGAGATGACCTTCCTGCATTGCTTGGAAAAAATCAAGGAAATGGTAGTAGGTGGGACTACCTCGGGTATCCTATACAATTTCTTGTCCAAAGTAATAATAACACTATGAGGCCTCGACTCATATACAGCATGATGTTTCCATAAATAAGGTTGGCCCAAAATAACATCACAACCTTCAAGGGGGGAAACATCACACAATACCTCATTTTTTAAGGGAATGATGTCATAGGGCAGGAGACACTATTGGTTGACAGGGAGATCATTCCCTTGGCGGAGCCATTCGATGGTGTATAGTTGTGGGTCCAGTGTTGTCAGCGAATCCAACTTCCTGATGACCTTCGCTGAGATGAGCTTCTTCTATATACCACTATCAACAATGAAGTGCATCAGAGTACCCTTCACCCACATATATGAAGAAAGAGGTGCTCACCTTCCTCTGGTTCATCAGGTTCACTGTGTTGGATCTTGGTGGTAGCAACGATGGCATTGGGTTCTGTTTCAATGATTTGTCTCCCTTTTTCAAGTTTTGACTCAGAGTCGGAACCCACATCTTATTCAAAGGCTTTCATCTCAGCCACCAACGGCTGCTTTGAGCGACATTCAACAGTGTTATGCCAGGGGCTCTTATAGAACTCTCACCACTTACCAATGTATTTCTTTGTCTTCCCATTGTCCTTCTTTATTTGTGTCTTAAACTGGTTTTCCTGAGGTTGACCATCCTTTCTCTATCCTTTGTTATGTATATTGGGGTTTCTTTTTACCTGCTTCTACTGTGAGGGGTTCACAAACATAAATTGTCATGCCTTTTGCTTAAACTTCTACTAGATTTTGACAGCATATCAATAGGCCACGCCCAAGGATGAGATGTCCAGAAACTTAATTTATGTTTGTATGTGTCTATGCAAACCTTTATGGTACTTGAGCACTAGATGCCTCTCTAAGTCTTTGATACCCAGCCTGGTGTGTAAGGTGAAATTGGTGAACGCAGGCACTGTTTAGTCCCTTTCCTATCGTAGTGTGTTCCATCTTGTATATAAGTCGTCATAACCTCCAACATGGTAGTATTGTTTCTTAATAACATCCCTGAAATAACCCGAAGTGGGTGAGACTACAAATAATGTAGATTCCTTTGTTTCCTTTTGCTCACAAAAAGTCTCCCACCAATATTTAACATGGGGGACAGCCTTAAGGAGTGCAAATGTAATTTTTTCTCTATCAGAAAAATTATGGACAAAAAAATACCCTTTTAGAAGGTTTAACCATTTATCTACGACATATGCATCTATTTGACCTTTAAATATAGGAATATCAAAATTGATTTGTACCTTGAAGGGGGCGGTGCCCCTGCTCGAGGAAGATGTGTCGCATGTTGGCAGTTGTCAAAGGATTTGCACAAAATTATCCATAATATCGTTCCTTTTCCGTGTGAGAGCTTCCTCGAGCAACAGTTTAAAGGGATATATTGCCCCATTGTCTCTCTTATCTTCCCCTATGGGTGGTCGTCAGGTTCGACAAGGCTAATCTTGCAAAGGCTCAAGTGGTTCGAGTTCTAACTACTTATACCCTGACCTTGTTCCAGACATGCATATAGAAACAAATGAAGAGAAAACTGCTTTGATCCCACTAATCCAGGTTTATGACCGGAACAAAATGAAACACAGATCTATAACATTAACACAAAGATACAGTGAACAATAATAGAGATACAATGAAACTTAACTTCTATTCAATAAAGAAATATGTTGAAACTGTAAAATGTAGAATGAAACAGTCTTGCTTGAATGGTGGTACCTAATCTCTGGGAAGAGATGTGGTGGCTACGTGCATTCTCCTAACCACTTTACAATCAGGCATCCATACCTTTTTATCATCAAAAAGAAATCATAAAATGCTAGACATCCAAAAACCTAACCCTAGGAGATGAAGCGCCAAAGGTCATGTGGGCCCCGATCAGGTAATTTGGTACATCAACTTCTCAGGGTCGTAACTTTTTCATACAATCTTTGTTTTAGGTGCACGATAGCTCGTTGGAAAGGTCTATTTGAGGAATACGCATTTTATCGTCAAACTTTGACTCTCTTTATAGTGTAACTGTGGCGATCCCAAAAAACGTTGTTTAGGGCCTCAAAACGGCCCCGGAAGTTTAGGACCCGAAAAACTAGAAAAAACTACCAAGATGAAAATTGCATGTGAGTCGGTTGGAAGAGGTGGGTGGCTAGACATATCCACTTGGATCAATACTACTTCTGCCTTTGAGAATGACTAGTGATTTTGTGTGGAAAATTCAATGATGTATCCTTCTAGGGTAGTTTGGACACAAAAGTCCACAGCTTGACAAATCTGGTGATCCAACTTGTGAAGAGTGACTAGCCACTCAATAGTCGAATTGAATCTTTTCTTGACGCGATCTTGAAATTTCGGTGTTTCCTGCAATTGGTCGAGCCATTGCTAGACCTACTATGGGAATCGGATCTAGAAGATCTTGTACTGGGCGTTGGTTGATTCGGAATAAAATATTGTGTCCTTCACATCCCTCAAACTTTAATGAGGTACCCAATCTCAATTCTGAAACTTCAAGCAATTACGGTTCTGCTCAGTAATGCTTGATAAAAACAAAACCCAAAAATCCCACAACAATAAGACAACAACATCAGAACCAATGGAAAACCCGGAACAAACACTTAGGACAGAAACCCAACCCATTACATAACTCCATGCTTTATAACTTTTCTGCAAGGCTTATTGGCTTATTGATATCGTTTTTATACTTTTTTTATTCCGCATATTTATGGCATGCACTCAAACATTCTATTTTTTTCCACTACTTTTCCCAACTGAATCATCACTCTTTATCCTTGTTGGTGTAGTGGAAGTTAGCTTTCCACCACTTGGATCCACTATGGGTGTGCTATATTGTTCTGTAAAACCTTTAAACATCCACAAAATTGGCGGTCTTCAAAACGAAGGGCCCAACAACTAGCAAAACAAAAAAATTGTACAGTCAATAATTTATATTAATAAAATTTGTGTAATGATATGTATAATATGAATAAAGTATTTGGTACTTACAATTCGAGCTTTTAATATCAAGTAACCACCTTGGCAAAGTTTTTGTTTCCCATGTTTTTTTACCCTCCCAAAAGTTGTACCATGATTTCACTACATCCACACCTCCAAAAGGTCAGATGTCCCTTTCATTGAATCCATCATTGTCTTGTCACTATTTCTCTATCTCCCATTCGAGCTTTTAATCTCAAGTAACCACCTTGGTGAAGTTTTTGCTACCCATGTTTTTCTAGTCTTGCCTTGGTTGTTTTTTGTAGGCTCCCAAACACATCAAAAACAATGAAGGCAAGACTAGAAAAATAAGGGCAACACAAGCCTTGTCGAAAATGCATTTTGGATTGTGGAGGTGACCGCCCTTCAAACCTGCATTTTTCAAAGACAATAATAGGTTAAATGACTAAATAATTTACAATCACTTCTTCTTTTTTTTCTTTTTTTATATAAAACTAATGAGTGTATCATCATCATGTTTGTCTCAATCCTGGCCTTCAGCTACTAGGTCTTGTTCTGTTTTTGGAAGGTGATGGGTCATCTCAAGCATTATACTACTTCTAGTAGCAGGACATGAACATTGATGCACTATAGGGGGCACATCCACTACAATAACAAAAAGTGTTAAAAGGACATGGTTAGTTATTACTCATAGAAGTGTTTTGTTAGTACGAATATCATTACTATGTTTTTCACCTGGAGGATTAGTGGACACCATTGTTTTGATTGTCGTCGGTCCCTCTCCTCTCCAAGCACCCTCATCTACATGCTCTGCCATTGAAACAAGAAAAGTTATAAGTACACCATCTAAGGGAAATTTTTATAATCGTCATATTATACATTTTATTTTAAAGACATGCATATTGTGATCGATTTGTGAACCACTAGTATCATGGAGTTGTTGTCCACCACCGTCAAATGAACCAGTGCTACTTTCCTGCTTAAAACATATAGAAACATAATTAATTGATGGATAAAATTAATTGTCAATATATTGGGAAAGTAATCAACAACTTCAATCTTGTCATTTTATTTACCAACTCATTCAAAGGGTTAAATTGTGTTTGTGATCCCTTCCTTTGTCGATTTTCCATCGCATCTTGAAAGCCGAGCATCAAGTCTTATTTTGTGGTGGCACTGTTGAAGGTATCCCCCTGCATCGCATGGCATAAGATATTGATTTTTGCTTACTGGTTGTAATTCGATAAAATTTGCATGATGATATGTATAATATGAATAAAGTATTTGGTACTTAAAATTATAACTTTTAAGCTCAAGTAACCACCTTGGGGAAGTTTGTGTTGACCATGTTTATCTAGTCTTGCCTTTGTTACTTTTTATATGTCTGGGAGCCTACAAAAAGTTTCAGGTATGTTATAAGATATCGTGGTTTTTAATGTAGAACTAAACTAAATTCAAAATATTCAATTTAAAATATCATATATTACCTTCCAGGGTCATGTGGTATCTTCCCTTTGCTTCTCAATGCACTCTCCTTTGCATCCTCTGGTATACTCTTCCATTCCCTCTCAGGAATGGCCAGAGGGTGATCGTACTTAGGGTTATTTTTCAATTGAACCCTATGGTTAATTAATCAACAATTCATTTAGTGAGATAGAATCCATAATGCTAGAAATGGAAACAAAAGAAGGAAGATAACTCACTTAGAACTCGTTGTCATAGATGATGAAGCTCTTTGCACTGAAGTGTAGAGTTTTGATAGTCCTCTAATAGTGATCCATGTCCAAAATTACTTGCACACTAGATATAACCAATAAACACTAAATTTGCAATTATAAAGATAAAACAATGAAATATGCATAACAAATAGACCTAGCACCCTCACGGGGGATGATGCCTCCCTTGCCCTAGCTATGTTGGAACCTCCCTTAAGGTGTTAGGGTTGAAAAAAGCAAGGAATGAGTGGACGATATGAATGGAAAATATTGTTGATTATGGTGGTGATGACGATGATGAGGACGACGATGATGACAGTGGTCATGACGATGATGATCATGACAATGATGATGACAATTCCAATGAAGACGATGACGATGATGATGATGATGATAACTATGACAATCATGATGATGACAATGATGATGACCATGACTATGACGATGATGATGACAATGATGATGATAACAACTTCGAAAATGACACCAATGACAACGACCATGACCATGGCGATGAAAATGATGATGATGACAATGACTGTGACAATGATGATAACTATGATGATGATGATGACGATGACGATGAGGATGACCATGACCATGACCATGACCATGATGACTATGACTGTGACAATGACAACTAAGATGATTACCATGACGATGACGATGATGATGGCAATGACGATGACGATGAAAATGATGATGACAATGACGATGATGATGATGATGACGACTACCACAATGATGATGATGATGACAACGGTGATGTCAGTGATGATGATGATGACTGCAACAATCATGATGACGATGATGATGATCACAATGATGACAATGATGATGAGGAGCAGGAGGATGACAATGTTGATTATGATAATGAAAATCATGATGTAGACGATGATGATTAACCCATATAAATAAATACTTTAAAGAGAATAAATAATATAAAATATATAACGATGACATAAATACTACATTTCATAATTTCTACAATATTATTGATCATCTAATTCTTCATCCAAGTCTACATCTGAATCATCTGGTTCAGAATTGACGTTGAAAGGATTGTCCATATCAACATAATCATCATCAAATTCGTTTTCGATAATATCATAGTCAATATGATCGTCGAGAACATTTTCATCTAAATATGGCTCAACTTCTTCGACTTCTTCATCTAACGGTACATCTACCTCATGCTCCTCTGCATCTTCTTCTTCTTCAATATCATCTTGTTCGGATACATTATACTTTACATGACTCCTCTTGGATCATATCTAATAACGTACGACCAACATGCTTTACGTGGAACCTCTGAATAAAATACCTGCTCACATTGGCTTGGAAGAGCATAAGTTTTTGTACCTCGCTCAAACATCCTTGTATTAACCATGGTAAATCCACTGGCATGCTCAATAAAATTTCTTTCGAGATCATATTCATTCATCTGTAACATGTACCATTTGACCTCGAACAAAACTAACTTGAAGGAATTAAAGTCACACTTGATTATATCATTCAAATACCCATAATATATATTTTCGAATATTGTTTGATGCCTATCACTTCTAGAGGAAACATTAGTGAACTGAAAGATTGCAGTTATCCAAGAATCAGAGGTTTTCTTCTTACCATCCAACTTTTTGATGTGAAATTTATGGCCATTGCACCACATAGCCTTGTGGTGTTTCAACTGCAATATGCCCCACACGTAAAAAAAAAAACATATTTGTCAATGAATAAACATGATATTTAGACTTAGTAAAACTTTATAAAAGAAACACACCATGACCTAGATTAATAGAATGGAAATTAACTAAAACATGACGTGGGTGAATAATATGATTCCTTGTTAATATTTTAAACCATATGCTAAATCAATTTCTCTCTAGGTAAGATTAGTATCTTGATTACGATAAGATTCTTTAAGCAAAGTAGTCACCCCTTCCGATGCAAACCCCCACCACCTCCTGGGGTTCGCATGACTTCCAGGTCTAGGATCGTTCAGAGTAGGGAGATGAATTAACTCTCGTGTCCTCTATGAAACCTCAAAACTATGTGCCACAGGAATTCTTCCGTTACCCTGCACACAAATTCAAGTTCGCGAGGGTCTTATCCATCCAGTGGAGAAATCCACGTGACCTCGGGCCAAGTTCATGGGATAAACCTCTTAAAAAGTAGGACCTTTGCCACTTCGGAGCTCTAGGCTTCATGAGTTCCAACTTCAATGCACAATAGTCTTCCCGAATGTTGAATTCGCGAACAACCGAATGATGATAAGGATCAATGGCCTTTAACATGCACAAAGATCTACAGTTTCTCAGAGACTTCGAAGAGTTTACCCGCTCCAACACACAATTCTTCCGAATGCGCGAACTCTAAACTAGTAGGTGGGATGATTAGTGCTTACCTCATATCAACGACCCCCTGTTTACTCCATGTTCCGGGCTTCAGAGCTTCTCACAACACAACGCCTTAAATCCTCCAGAGTGTCGAACTGGCGAACTTGCGAAGGGTTGTGATCAACGGTCCACCTGTCCTTGTAAATGTTCGATCGAGATATACTTAGGCTTCAAGAGTTCTCGACCCAAGCAAAATTCCACTCAATTTTATCCAAAATTCCATATCTCTTGAATCCAACATCTATTGACACGTAGCTATGGCGCAAATGGTCAGGATCCACTCCGACTTCAGAGCTTCAGGGAGTTCTCGTGTTCTCACTTCCACCCTTCAAACCTGCCAGATAGTCGAACTTCCGAACCACACTGGTTCTGTGGACAAGTATCCTTTTTGATGGATGGTCCAAATTCACTCTGGTTCCTGATACTTCAGGAAACTTGTCTGCTCCACGACACACACTCGAAAACTTCTCAATACATGAAGTTTGAAGGAATTCAAGGGTTATCACCTATGCGACTTTCCCACATATGATGGCTAGGGAAAGATTGGACTCCTCCTAGAGTTGAGATCGTCCACTTGACCTGGAAATAAAAAGGTGTCTCCCTTCAAAGGATTATGTTCATTATTACATAGGTTCTTACAGCTCTCAGCTTCTTCTCTAAAATTATCCTATAACTTCTCTTCACAACTCATCAACAACAAAATACAATAATCTTTAGCGGCAATTACAATTCTCAGCATCCTTATTTGGGCATAGATTACATACATTTATACATGAGGGGCTCCTCGAGCCTTCCCTCCATACTACTCTAGTGCTATCATATCACAATTAAAACATTCTCCTACTAAGCCTCATTACAATAAATGGCATTTACAACCCAAATACAAGTCAATGCTCAATATATGTACAATCCTACAACTAATTAAGGTAATTACAATCTCCTGCGATCTCATGCAATGGCTCAAGCCTCCAAACATTAAAGGTTTTTTAATTACAATATTTTTAAAATGTTAATATGACAATCTCTACTTGGGATCCAAAACAGTTTGAATGTGCGCGTTAGACGTTGAGTTGTCCTCCACTTGGCCTCTTTGAACGTTGGTGGCGATGATCCTGCATCATACTCCTCTAGACAAAAAGATTCATGGACTCTTGTATGAGCTCCTATACTTTCTTTCCATGCTTCCGGATATCAGTCTCAGTTATCCAACTGGCATCTTCCACTGGATGATATTTCCACTTAACCAGATACTTAAAATAAACTTTTCTTCTCATCTTCTTAGCAATCCTCTGATCTAAAATCTTATCTATCTGTGGTTTCTTTGTTATGGGCATCTGTTTCTTCCATTGAATCTCTTCTTTTCCATCTATCCCTTATGTATCATCCATCCTATAAGGGTATAGATATGATACATTGAATATTAGTGATATTCCAATGTCCTTTGGTAATTCAATCTCATAAGCATTTGCAACAAATTTTATAAGGATCTTACACGGTCCTATATTTTTTATCTTCAGCTTGTTATACTTCCCTTTCGGGAATATCTCTTTCCTCGGGTGTGCTAAAACTTGATCTCCAACTTCGAAATTTACCTCTCTTCTTTTATAATCTATTATGCTCTTGTATTTTTGGCTGCTATTATGTATTTTTCCTTTGATCTGATCATGCAACTTCTGCATTTCTGCAGAAAAGTCCTCTGCTCCTGCACTCYGAAATTCATCTCGTCCCAAGTTTTTTAACTTTTAAATTCCTCTTGGATKCATTCCATATATTATCTGGAATGAKMTCTTACCAGTGCTCCTATTTGGTGAGTCATTATATGCAAACTCTGCTTGGGGAAGAATATGATCCCACTRACTRTGATGTTCATTGACCAAACTTCTTATCAAATTCCCTAAGCTTYGATTTACCACCTCATTCTGTCCATYCGTCTGAGGATGATATGYTGAAYTGAAAGACAAACTTTTCCCCAGCTTCTTCCACAAATTTCTCCAAAAGTGTCTCACAAATTTAGTATCTCTGTCTGAAACTATGCTCCTTGGAAATCCATGCAATCTCACAATCTCGTTGACAAACAAATTAGMTATGTGAGTAGCATCATTGGTTTTGTGACATGGTATGAAATGTGCCATCTTTGAAAATATGTCAACCACCACAAATATTGAATCATTTCCTCACTTTGGCAATCCYAGAACAAAATCCATGCTTATGGCATCCCATAGCTTGTCTGAAATAGGCAATGGTTGATACAATCCAGTGTTCTATTGCTTTCCTTTTGAATATTGGGAGATTTTGCATATGTCTACAAATTTATTCACATCGAACCTCATGCCCAGACAATAATATGAAGAACTCGACTGTACATATTTTTTATCATGGCCGAAGTGTCCAACTAATCCTCCACTATGCTCTCCTTCAACAAGTTATCCCTCATTGAAAATTTATGGATACTTAATCGGCTTCCCTTGAATAACAATACATCTTGGATCAAATATTCCATCCACTGATTTTTGTCCCTTAGAAAAGGATTCTCACATGCTTCATAATCTTCTTTGAAGTCTGGATCTTCTTGATACATCTCCTTGAGGTGTTCACATCCTAAGGTCTCCACTTGAAATTCATACAAGATCAAACATCTCCTGCTCAAAGCATCTGCAACTTTGTTATCACTTCCACTAATATGCTTAATAACAAAAGTAAAATTCTACATGAATTCTACCCATTCGGCATATCTCTGGTTCAATTTCTCTTGTCCGGTTATAAACTGCAAAGCCTGATTGTCAGTATATAAAATAAACTCTTTTGGAATAAGATAATGCCTCCACTTTTTCAAGGCTTGAATCATAGCATAAAACTCCTTGTCATATGTGGAATACTTTCTTTTGACATCATTCAACTTCTCACTAAAATAAGCAACAGGCTTATTGTCTTGACTTAAGACTACGCCATTGGCTACTCCATTAGCATTGCATTTAACCTAAAAATTCTTCTTAAAATCTGGCAGAACTAAAACAGGTTGTTCTGTTATCTTTGATTTTAAATCTATAAATCCCTTCTCAGCCTCTTCTGTCCAATTCAAATATTTATGTTCTTTCTTTATGGTGTCCAGTATCGGTGCACAAATACTACTAAAATCCCTGATGAATTTCCTATAAAAACTCGCCAACCAATGAAAACTTCTTACCTCAAACACACTTCTTGGAGAAGGCCAATCTCTGATTGCCCTCACCTTCTCTAGATCCATCTTCAATTCATTTGAAAAGATTACGAATCCCAAATACACAAGTTATATTTTCATAAAAGAACATTTCTTCAAGTTCACTAACAGCTTCTCCTACTGTAATCTCCTTAACACCATCTTCAAATGGATCAAATGCTCCTCTTCAGTCTTACTGAAGATTAAAATGTCATCTCAATAAACAATTACAAACTTACCAATAAAATCCTTGAGTACTTCATTCATCAACCTCATAAACGTACTTGGGGCATTTGTTAAGCCAAATGGCATAACAAGCCACTATTACAATCTTTCATTTGTTTTGAATATTGTCCTCCATTCATCTCCTTCTCTCATTCTGATATGATGATAACCACTCTTCAATTCCATCTTGGATAAATAACTATCCCCACACAATTAATCCATTAAATCATCCATTCATGGTAAAGGAAATATATACCTGATGGTTATCTTGTTGATGGCTCTAGAATCTGTGCACATTCTCAAACCTCCATCCTTCTTTGGACTCAACACATTTGGTACAGCACATGGGCTCAAACTTTCCCTGATCAAACCTTTATCCAACAACTTATGGACTTGATTCTTGACCTCTTCATGCCCTCGAGGGGTCAATCAATATGTTTCTTTATTTGGAAAACTTGCTCTTAGAATAAGGTCAATATGGTGATTGATACTCATGATGGGTGGTAAAGAGTGAGGTAACTCATCCACCACAATATCAACAAACTCATCCAATAACTCCTAGAATTATTCAAGAAAATCATTCATAGAAGTGATTGTGAGAATGACTCTTAGCTTACCTACAACAACAAACTGCATTTCTTGTTCCTTCTTGACTTATTTCAAGAGTTCCTTCCCACTCATGAGAAGTATACTAGGACTAAATTCTTTTTTCACTTCTTTATCTTATGTTGCAAACAACGTATGCTTGCACCCATTTTTCTCAAGGGTATAGGTATTTATCTTCCAATCATGTATGACATTCTTGTCATATTGCCACGATCTCCCTAATATAACATGACAAACATCCATATGTATAACATCACACAGAACTTCATCTCTATAACAACCTATCTTAAGCTCAACTTTACATTGTCGAATTACCATGACTTGATGTCCTTTCTGTAACCACGAAACCTTGTACGGATTTGGATGTGAAGTCGTCTCCAAATTCAATTTTTCCACCATCTCTGTGGATACTAAATTATCAGTACTTCCACTGTGTATGATCACCTTGCATACCCTATCTCTAGTCTTACAAGCCATTCTGAACAAACTATTCCTCTGGAATGGTTCTCTTACCTCTTTCTCTAGCTTCACAAGAACTTTCCTCATCATAAGTGTTACATGTCAAAATTCCTCACTTCAATAATGTCTCGTTGTCATTTTCGCAAGTGTCGCAAAAGTCATATCTCCGTCTTGCATGTGTCACATTTTGGACGACATCATAAGAACACTTCGAACATCCTCTAAGACTTGTTAGAAAAAGGAAATATATCATTTGGAAAAGTTTACAAGATTTTACCTTGAGGAATAATCATCCTAAAAGTATTTTTGGAGATCAGCGCTCCCCTGCCCACTTGCAGGGAGTGTTAGCGCTCCTTGTCCTCTTAGCAGGGAGAGTTGCAATGCTCTGTGGTCAACTTTGAGGGAGCGACGATCTGTTGAGAGAATCTTGGGGAAGAATCCCCCTTATCTCTAAGGACAACTAAGAAGAATCCGAGTCAGTTTGGCTTGAATCCAGGTTAAATACTGGATCTAAGGGAAATCCCACAACTTATGGAGTCATATCCTCAACTTGTCCCAAGAATATCTAAGGTGGTTGAGCCTCTCAAAGCCTATATAAGGAAGCATTCACATGGTGAAAGAAGGAGAATATTAGTTAAAAGTATTGTCATTCTGATCATGGATATTTTAAGCAAGGGGTTGGACAAAGAGGACTTGGTGAGGCTGTTGCATTTGCATCTACAGTTTGTAAGCACCTTGTTATGTTCTCATTAATATATATGATTGGCAGGTTTCCTTCAAGTTTGTATACATTTTCATGGGCTTGTCTCTTCTTGATAAATATAGTTTAAACTAATCTTGGTAGAATAGGAAGTATGTATTGTCTTTGTTGTCCATTGAATTGCAGAACTCATTAAAAGGACTTGAAGATCAAGTTCAACCTAGACCGAGCAAGGACAAACTTCAGAAAAAAGGTACTCATGTTTTCTTCCTCTTTTCCCTTGACTATTTTAGATACATTTAAAGGAATGTGAGTGTTCAATGTTAGCATTTTTTTGTCTTGGACATAGGGGTATAATATCCAAGAGGACATTCACATGTCCATAGGGGACTTTTCCTACAACAGAAATTGGCGACTCCAATGGGGATCGAAGGTTTCAGTTTTGGTTTCTTTCATTGGTCTTGTGTTAGTCATTGCCCGTCTTCAAATTCTACTCACTGTGTTTTTCCTCTTTTATACATGTGTTGTTAGTCTTGAAGTCATCTTACACAGGTTGATAATCAAGCCTTCCTAAGTTTTAGTTTTCTGGGTTGATAATTTTTCATTCTTAGAAAACAGCGCCCCTCTTCCCTTACATCCAGAGCGTTGATTTCATTATCGACGCTCCCCTACAGTGCTCTAGGGAGTGTTGTAGCGCTCTGGTGCTTATATAACCAGAGCGTCGATTTTTCCTTCTGTTGAAAAATTCTTGGATATCTCTAATGGGTGTGATTTTTTTTGTTTTCCTCCTCCTCGGGACTTCTTCTATCAGTGTGTGTCTTCTATAAAGCTTGCAACCTTTTTCTTTCTAAGAGTTTTTGGTTCTTTGTTTGGTTTTTTAAGATATTTCCTTGTTTTGGAATCACTCTTCCTCTTTGAGATCTTGAGTTGGTTTTTGATACTTTCTCGTTCATCTTATTGTTTGAAATTTGTCGCAAGGAAGTCCAGAGATCTGTGTATTGTTCCATTTGGTCTTTCGCTTATATCTTTCCAAGCACTTTTTTCTTGTTTGAATTTTGGTTTTCTTTTTGAAAATTTTAAATTAGTCTTGCTTCCAATTGTCCAAAACTGCAAATAGTGAAATATGATCGGCATAAGAAGCTTCAAATCAAATCAATTAAAGTTCATATTTAAACAAAGAGATATATTTTGATGATTGGATTTTGGATATTAGAATCATTTTCTCAATAGTTTAGCATTGAATTGGATTTTTGTTGAAAGCAATTGCATGAAATCTCAGCATTTTTGTGTTTGATAGAGAAAGAAAAATTGTTTTGCTTCCCATAAATAGAAGTTCATTGAAAGAAACGATAGTTTATCATTTTTCTTGTGTTTTTTTGGGAATCGAGTCATAATATCATCATTTTCACTCTCATTCATCGCTAAGTAAAGAAGATCCACAAAATTTAACGCTAATTAAAATCGATCTAGAAACTTTTTCTTTTTAGATTCTTCCACCAATATTAGACTAGGATTAGCGCTTTGGATTAGGTTGTGAGTACAACTCTCCAAAGCATTCAAAACAAAATTAGCATCTTGTGATACGGAAAGAAAATCCAATTTTCGTATAAGCATATCTGGGATCCCCCTCTCACACATGGGTTATGCACGAGGTCGCGTTCAGGAGAGCCATAGGGATTATCCCTACGTGTTTTAACCATTCCTAGTAGTAAGATCGTATATTGGGGGTTCTTCTTGAGGTCCAATTGTATTCATTTGGTCTCGATGCTTCATGAATTTTGAATCCATTCGGGGTCCTCTATGTTAGAATATAATGGATGTGCTCGTTTTACCATTGACAATATCTCTATTGTCACCCAACCATAGGCCAAATCCACCCTCCGAGCACCTTAACCTTGACAGAGAATCACTCCTGAAGCAAACCCTAGACTAGATATCCAAACAAAGGGTAGTGCACCTTTCCCCAAGGACAGTGAACCAACAAGAGCTGATCAGATAGTTCAAACCCTAACCAAGAGATAGTCCAAGCCAAAGGTGAACTGCTAGTTGCAGCAGCTGCAATGGCAGCCCTCCTCAAACATGCGCACAAGACTAGGAACTGCAGTGCGCACAAGTTGTTGCTCTGCAATTCTGAGACTATCTGCCAGAATGAGAACTGGCCTCTTGTATTTATATTAATTATGGCTAACTGCCTGGGCCGACTTCTCATTCTTGGTATCTGTCTGTTAAATATATATTATTATTTATACCTGAATTCTTCTCTTGGAGGCTAATAACCTAATATAAAGTATCTTCTTAAGTCGACAAGTCTTCTAGG